>JAVJIF010019085.1:0-76684 GCA_038442645.1 Agave tequilana | reverse complement strand
AAGAATGATGATCCCAACTACTGTTTATATCACAAAATGTTAGGGCATCCTATGAAGAGCTGCTATATCTTCAAGAATTTCTTCAAGCTCTAATCGATGCAGATGTCCTCAAATTCGTCCAAAGCAGAAGAAGGTGACATTGAACATGATGTCCCTTCAATTTGGCAAAGAACTCTCGTCAGTACTAACGGAGTGGTTCCCATCCAAAAGAGAAACTGAGGGTTATCAATACTGGTCCCATAACAAAAGGAGAAAGGCCTTGTCCCTATCCCTACTCCTCGAGAAGAGATAATATGGGTTCACTCTGACATTATCGAAAGCCAAAAATGGACAATATTACACACAGGAAATTCAAAGGCAAGGCTAAAGCATCCTCCAACAATGTGGTAGGTATCTCTACCAGAGAAACCGAGGAAGATGCTACTTCCCTCACTAGTTCAGGAGAAGATGAGTCTGCCTTGGTTGCTGATACGGGTACTCCTTCCATGTCAAAGACCCGATCCGGCAAGCAGTACTTGAAACAATATGATCAACCGGTGGTACGTGTTTTCCATTGATTTGCAAAGGGAAAAACTTAAAAAAAAAGAGTTGAGGAGCTAAATTACAAGTATTCTTAAAAAAAAGATTACAAGTAGATCTCCTCAGAGATTCTGGAGAAGTGTGCTGATAGGAGTCTGGTCAGCGCGCGACCACTTTGTCCTTTTGACGATGCGAGCGATGAGATTCCCTTCTCGCCTGGTTCGGGGAATCAGAGAACAGAAGGTTGGTAGAACCCTCTTGCTACTTCTCAAAACCGCCTTCAATTAGGAATTCCTTCTCGCCTGGTTCCGGAGATTCCTTGAGAAGAAGGTACTTAGGGTATCAGCACCCTGATTAGAGAAGCAATTCTCTATAAAGTCTCTGAATTTAAGAACGCACGGCACGTCGTGAAGAAGCCTCTGCTTGTGGAGTCCTCTCTCTTGCACCTGTCCCCTCTCTTCTCTCCTCGTACCCCTGATGGGCTATTTATAGGGAGAGCAAGGGTATAATCGTCCCTTAAAAATATGAAAACAGATTGAATCAAATCTGTTTAAATCTGGAAAGTAGCCTTGCTGCGAGGCTAGGATCAGCTTCTGCGAAGTTAGAAATGGCAGGTCGGTTGATCCTCTTGATTTATTTTGATCCTTTCCATATCGTTGGAGGATTTCCCCTGATCTTCTTACTCGTTTTAGAAGAGTCAAGGTATTGTGGCAATCAACTGCCGAATTTGATCTCCGATTTGATCTTAATTGGATTTGATCTGATTAGATCTGATCTCATCTGGAGATTTGATTGGTCAAAGGTTGACCATAGCAGACCAACAGCGGAGCTACCGCGTTGAGCTCACAGCGGAGCTGGAAGGCGCACCTGGCGAAGTCAGAAGAAAGCTCTTCAGCGGAGCTAGATAACATCTGTGGCGAAGATACCGAACATCCTTCTGCGCGGTTGTGTAGCTTCAAGCGAAGTTAACTCTCTGCGGAGTTGTGCTCAGGCGAAGCTATAAGTTAGCTTCCTGGCGGAGCTTAGAATGGCTTCAAGGCGAAGTTGGATGATCTTAACCTCTCAGGCGAGGCTATCCCTTTGGGCTCATGTGATGCTAAGTGCTAGCATTTTAGACCTGCTGAGGTCTGTTCAGAAACAATCCGGGTTTACTGTCTGCTTGCTGGATCAGTGGAGTCCAAGTTGCTTCCTTGTCCCTCGGAGATGGGTGAAAACTGGTCTTCAGCTCGTCTGTCACTTGTCTTTTGTAAATGTCAACAAGTTTAGACATTGTTGTTCGGACCAATAAGAATCATGTCTTTTTTAAGTGTCAACAAGACCCCTTCAAAGTTTTCAAAAGTCTGCAATAACTCAGACTTCGAAACACTTTGAACTGCTTTGATCGGTGGTGTGTGGAGTATGAACGTCGCCATGATGGTTAAATTCAGCTTCGCTTTAAATCCTGCCTTGGGATGTAGATTCGCCGAGGAATCATGTAGACTCGCGTCTGGATAGCTTCGCGGCTAGGTAAGTTCGCTCTGGAACATCTGTTGCTTTTCCAAGGCCAACTGCCGTGGGCCGGTTACGAGAAGGGTTACGTCTTCTCTCGCACTGATCGAGGGAGATATTCTTTCCTCGCGCGTCTCCAAGGAAGGATATTCCCTTTCTTCAAGGCGCCATGAGTGCCTTTATGAGGGAGACGTTTCTTCCTTTGCACGGTTCCAAGGAAAACCGTCCCTTTTCTCAAGGCGCAGTAAATGCCTTAGATGCGCTCGTGCTTCCACGCTTGAGGCGGCAGCGCTTAGGCCATGGGGCCTATAAATAGGACACTTGAGGTCCTCTGAAGAGAAGTGATCTGCTCTTCTCCTCTTCTCTTGGTTTGAGAGAGATACTCAGATCTCTGAACTAGTGGGAATGCCCACTCTGGTCATTATCCGGCCAAGGACCGGTAAGTCTTGATCATTCAACGACTTCACCAACTTTAGGGAATTCATCTCCCTTAACTTAGCTTTGTAGCTGTAATCAGCTGCTTCAGGGATTAACTCCCCTTGTTCTCCATTTAACTGATCTACGGAGGAGGATTTCAGCATAGATTCCCATCGAAGCTAAGATCACTGCATGCTAAGTTTGCTGCACAGGCAGAACTTGGGACTTAGTTTCTTCAAGATTGAGCCAGTCTTGCCATATAGGTGAGGCTAAGACTGTGTCCCCCAGGATCAGTCTGGCTTAGCCATATAGGCGAGGTTAGGACTTGGCGTTTGTTGAGCTAGTCCATCACTGCTGTGCAAGCGAGGCTTATCCTCTGCTTTAACTGAAATCGGATTGCTTCGCCCCAAAGAATCTGACTTAGTGTTTTTGCAGCTTCTCCCGTGTGTAACTGCTAATCTGTTCTGATTTGCATTGCAGTGAGCTATGTTCGCCAATCTTGTGACTTGATGAAAGAGACCGAAAAGTTGCCTTATGCTTCCCGGTTGAAGCTTTACTTTTAAGCAGGAGGAACAAATTGGGGCAGCTGATGTGTGTCCCAGAGGCTGTTGGCAGTCACTTATCCGAGATGATCCCTTTTGAGGCGAGGCTGGTGGTTGCTTATCTGAGATGATCCACTTCGGGAAAGCGGACGTCACCTGTGAGATCACTGACCTTGTCCTGGTGGCACCATCTGTCCTTATGTGAAGGATTACAGCCTTGTGCAGGAGGAAGGCCTTTCGTGTCCAATTGGTCTGACTTGGAAGCAGATAAAACCACTTGTATGGCTTTTGCGCAAATGATCTTGCTGAACAACTGAATCTGTTGTACGAAACACAACCTTGATGTAATATCAATGTACCTTTCCTTTTAAATCAATGAAAGTTCATTTTCTGCTCATTTGATTTTTACCTGCCTTCATTGAGAATTTGGCTATAACGGGCTGAACTTCATGCGGAGTTAAGGACAGGGTCCTTTTTGAATGAGCTTCGCGCGAAACTGGCATATCGGCGAACTGTGCCTTTAGCGGGCTAAGGCAACCCTTTTAACGAAGTTCTTGATGAACTTGTGCGAAGTCCGCGCTTTGACTCATGGCGAGGTTAATCCTTAGTGGCTGAAGCAGCGCTTCTCGGGAAGGCGCTTTGGGCGGCGTTTCGAATTAATTTGAAACGACAGCCTGTATTGTTTACAAGGCATCGTTTCAGGCGCTCATTGGCCTATAAAAGCCCGATCGGGCTGAGAAACAGCAGATCTCTTTACTTGAAATTTTTAGAGACCTTTGACTCTTCTTCTTCCTTTTTCTCTCCATTTAGAAAGTTTGAAAGCTTCCGTAGCTCTTCAATGGCGCCCAAGAGACGAGCGGGAAAAGAAGTGGCCACTTCTGCAGCGGAGGGTCCTTCTCCTCCTCCGGTCATCGAACGACCAATTGCTGGTAAGGGACTTCCCCTCTTGATTAGAGCCGATATTTGGCTATCTTTGGATGAATCCAGAACGATCAAGCATGATCTGTTATTGTTAGGGAATCCATTTCCCGAATTCCCTTATTTTTCTCGAACGGGAATTCAAGAACTGAAGAGTTCTTCTTTAAGCTTCTAGGCGAAGCTATCTCTTAGACTGCCTTCATCCTGTTTGAACGACATGATATGGGTCTGTCCCCTCAATCACGGCCGCAAAGGACTAATGATAATTTTTAACCATAGTGCCCTTTTGACGAAGTTAGTCCTCAGGGCTGTGCCGCCTTCTGCTCAAGCTTTTCGAAGCGAAGCTGACACTGGACATTCCTGCGAAATGCGGACTTGACTATGAAGCTAAGCTTTGTTGAAGCTATTGCCTCGCTAGCTTCGCTCAAAGGGCGAGGCTATGCCTTGGTGAAAATTATGTCTTTGTGTTCGCTTGGCTAGTGAACTAATCATAATTCCTTTTTTCTTTTTTTCTTTTCCTTTTTTTTGCTTCTGCAGTGCACTACACTCCTGGTCCTCTGAACAGCTTATTCGGGATGACCAGGGGATTGGACGGCAATATCAGCCTGCAATTTCAAGGGCAGGCTTCTCTGTTTAGTGAGCGGAGTTCTGTCGTCCGAGATACGCTTATTCATGATGGTGATCAATACACCACGAGGAGTATTTTGACTATGGCTCCCCTTGAAGATATCGACCGTCGAACTTACAGGAAGCCCGACTTCATGTTCGGGGATGCCGCACCAGACCCTGATCACTAACTACTGGCAGGGGAAGGGCAGTGGATTTTCCAGTTGGATGGTGAGAAGTTCTACCTTCCGTCCAACAAGCGACATTTTTCTTTGTCTTCCTTCCAGTGCGTGACGCAGGCTCGGAAGATGTCGTGGGAAGTGAGCCGGAGTACTGACTCTGTCCACATAGGGAAATTGATGCTTCAATCTCCTGGTTATGCAAGAGAGGGGCCTCCTCGTTGCATAATGGGTCTACATCCTGGGAATGTGTCGCGAGAGATCCCAGTGGGAGAAAATCCTGCAGTGGCGCTGACATTTGGCAACTAATTCTGCAAGGTCAATGGGAACTACCCAGCTACTGACTTCAGGACTCCAGGCTGGATTCACCCTCCGAAGGCATGGTGGAGGGATTTAACTGTATACATCCTTGCTCATTTCGAGGAGGATTTAGAGAGTCTGAACTCTATGAGGCCGTCAGGGCGACCTGCTACGGTATTGAGATGAACGTGGCGTGCTTCTACGCCATCTTTGAATTGTATTGCCCAGCTTCAGGGACCTTCTTCACCCCTATTGGCGAATTGGGTATGGCCTTGCATAAGATGTGGGAAGTCTCTGCTCTGCCTTTTGGGTCTCTTCCCTATGAAGAATACTTCCCGTGCGAGGCAGAATTGGCTCTTCTGGAGAAGCAGGAGCCTGCCTTGTTCGAGACCTACAGGGAGTTAATGTGCCACTTGTACATTTGCTCCAGTATGCATGGGGGCGGTAAGGGAACTTCCTGTAGCTTGAAGAGCTGAGGAGATTATTTATTCCCGGATATGGAGAATACTCCTGAAGCGGCTCACTGTGGAGTTGCTGATGAAGACATCTCTGACCGGATGCGAAAGCACTTCCAAGGGGATCTAGTTGTGAAGGAAGACGATGGTCCCTATGAGCAGGGTGATGTCCTTCGGAGTTTCCATCATCAGGCTCGCAGGCTGATGTCCCGGAAGGCACTTCTGGCTGGTTTCTTAACAGTCTGGCTGAAGAGGTGCGTGGTGCCGTCTTCTTCGGGTGATATCGTTCATCCGAATGTTTTGCTGCCCGCTGTTCGTTTGGTTCATGGTCGTCCTCTGGGACTTCTTTCGGCCATGGTGTACTGTATCCAGAGAGGCCTTCGTGCATTGACAGAGGTTTTTTGCAGGCCACCAATAACGAAGCGTGGAAAGGGGGCCATTTCTTCCCGCGACGGACCTAACCGCAGAATAGGTCTGCCGTATACTTACTAATGGCGTGGTTCGCCCTGCATTGTCCTTCTTTGATTGAAGCTGGAGAGGACCCCCCGCAAGATGTTCGAATGGCACTCCTCCGCCGATTCGAAGGATGCTCATGGCAGAAGACTTACATGGCTGAGGCCCGTAAATTAGTACGTCGCTATGACGTCTATAGTCTCTTCCGCTGTTTTCCCTGTATTCAGGGTGCAGGCTATGAGGAAGAGTTCAAAGATGCGGGGAAGGGGCATTCATCCCTGAGCCGGGGAGTTTTTGAGTGGCTGGTCAGCATCCGGCCTTCACATCTATTATACCGGAGCGGGGATAGCTGCTACTTGGAGCCTTATGTCCCAAGTCGGTTTGCTCGACAGTTTGGATAGGACCAACTGTACGTGGGCAACCCGAATCTCAATTTGGCCTTCATGGGGAGCCTTATTGATGGGGCCCGTGCTTGGCAATTCTTCATTGCGGGCTGTACTGGGGCGCGGCTGCGTACGCCGTTGAGGACTCCTAATCTTCTAATGACCCTGAGCTTCTGCCAGTGGTACGCAACTTCCAACTCCACACCCCTTGGATTCAAGGCTAACAGCTCTGGTGTGAAGTTAATTTCTCAGCGGCTAAAGCGGAAAGTCTCTGAGAGAAGGGACGGTAGGAGGGTTCGCGTCCCAGGCATGGAGGAATTCGTTGCTATGGATGACAGCGAAGCCTCGGATGCGGAAAGTCCTCGCTTCGAAGCAGAGGCTAGTGCCGAGACTCTTGCAGCTGGTTCCGACGTAATGGGGACAATTCTCCCAAGTCATGTAGAAGAAGTGGAGGAAGGTTCTGATGTCCCTCTAAGGCGCAAACGGACAGGTGGGTCGCGTAGAAAACAGTTGGTGAAGAAACCTTGTCGTCGAGCTCCTACGGTTGTTGTAGAGGGCGAACCATCTGTGGCGGTTCCTCTCTTGTCCCCTCAGTAGTTGAACCGTCGGTTGCTGAACCGACTACTGGTGAAGTTGCTCCGAACTTAGGTAAGATCAGCTTCGTCTTTGTAATATATCTTCTATGTGTTCCGGATAGCTCATTATTTGCTTCTTGATACAGGAGTTGAGCCCGCTGGAGAGCAAGGGGAACATTATGATCCCCTGTTTACTTATGAAACTGAAGCTGGCTCTTTTGCCCTCCCGGAGGAGTCCGGAGGTGATGCGGCTGACATTGGTCCTTCGGGCGCTGGGACTTCCAAAGGAAGTCCTGTAGCGTCAAGCTCTGTTGGATGGTCTACGGGAGACTCGGCAAGCGAAAGCGGGCCGGCCATTCGTGTTGACTCCGCAAAGAATTTTTCGATGGAGCCCATGGAGACTGATGCGGCTGCCGAGATGTTTGAGGCGACATCGTCTTTTGGTATTGTTCTAACCTTTTGGCTTCTACTGCCTGTTGTGTCTTGCCTAAACACAATTTTGTTGCAGTTGTTCCGCCTCAAGGTGCGTCAACTTCAAGGGAACCAGAAGATCTTCCTGCGGGGTCAAGGGGTGATATAAGCACTTCGACTGCGGCGGATGCTGCTATATTGGACGCGCTGTATGGTGATTTGCCCCTTTATCGGCCTGAGCTAGCCAAAGGAACAGAGGTTGAAGGGGTGGTAGTCCCGGAGGTGTCCTCACTCCCAACTATATCAACGAGTGAGGCGCCGTCAATTATGGCACGTGTAGAGCTGAGGGTGATTACAAGCCCTTCTTCCCCAACGCTGGTGGTTGAGCCTGCTGTTCAGGAGATGATCACTAGTCCTACCTCAGCGGTGGCTAGTGTACTGGTTTCAATGAGGACTTCGCCGAGCTCAACGATGATTTGTCATGCTGCTGCAGCCGGTGTTCCCAGCGTTCCTTCCACAGTAGTGTCAACCAGGATGGTGGATTTTCCTGAGGTTGTCCGTCTACCAGAAGTGGCCGAGATTGAAAATGATTTTATAGGTGACATAGTTGATAGCTTTTATAAAGGTTTAAGGCGATCCATCGACCTGGTCTTGAAAGGTTCGACTATGTCGTTCTCAACGTTAAAGGTGGTCCTCTCTCGCAGTATTGAAAGTATTCGGGACCTTGAAGGGTACCACCAGGCCACTGCCTTGGAACTCCTGGTAGATCAATTTGAGAGGGACGTAGAGGAATGGCGCCGTCTTAGCCGCTCAAACCTGGAGTCTTCGGTTAGTGAGCAGCTTGCGCATCTTGTCGCTCAAATGCATGAAGCCCGTCTTGCTGCTCAGGAGGTTGCTAAGGCTATTTCTTCTGACTTGAAATCCTGGAGACAAGGAAAGTAGGGGTTGGGAATGCCATTGATGCTTCCACCAGTGCTCTTCTTAACGCTGAAGACAAAATTGGGAAGGCCAAGAAAATGATCAGGAAGGCAAATCTTCTCTTATCCAGAGCTGAACCAGTGCGTCTTGAAGAGACTACGCGGCTTAAGCAGCTTAAGGCCCAGAGTGACGAACTCTTACGGCAGGAGTTAGTACAGAGGGCAACTTTGGCGGAGGTCGAAGCTCGTTTGGCCCAGGCGACGAACTTTAATGAGGCTGAGCTGAGGTCGCAGGCGCTTGTCCGGGCTGCTGATGACAGGAGGACAAGGCTAGCTTCCCTTTAAGAGCGAATCAGATCTTATAATGTACGCCCGTAGGTCGCAATATATGTACCTCCATGTATCCCATCCTTTTGGAATTAATGAAAATAATAATTTTTGTTTTGACTCCCTGTCGAATCTCCCAATTGTTCCATTTTCTGAATTGTTGGTTCCAAATTGTATTGGCGCCATTTGAGAGAATAGTCCTTTGCTGGATTGAATGCTGAAACTTGGCAGTCTATCAGTTCAGAGGTCGCGATGACATAACTGGTTGAGGAGCCACCGAGCTTCAAAGTTGGTGATACTTGTCTTTTGTAAATGTCAACAAGTATCGAGACCTGTCTTTTGTAAATGTCAACAGGGCTCGGGGTTGAGACTTGTCTTTGTAAATGTCGACAAGCTCGAAGTTGAGACTTGGCTGTCTGCTGGTTCAGAGGTCGCAATGACATAACCGAATGAGACGCCACCAAGCTCAAGGTTGGTGATACTTATCTATTGTAAATGTCAATAAGCATCGAGACCTGTCTTTTGTAAATGTCAACAGGGCTCAAGGTGGAGACTTAGCTGTTTGCTGGTTCAGAGGTCGCAATGACATAACCGATTGAGACGCCACCAAGCTCAAGGTGGTGATACTTATCTTTTGTAAATGTCAATAAGCATCGAGACCTGTCTTTTGTAAATGTCAACAGGGCTCAAGGTTGAGACTTAGCTGTCTGCTGGTTCAGAGGTCGCAATGACATAACCGATTGAGACGCCACCAAGCTCAAGGTTGGTGATACTTATCTTTTGTAAATGTCAATAAGCATCGAGACCTGTCTTTTGTAAATGTCAACAGGGCTCAAGGTTGAGACTTAGCTGTCTGTTGGTTCAGAGGTCGCAATGACATAACCGATTGAGACGCCACCAAGCTCAAGGTTGGTGATACTTATTTTATAAATGTCAATAAGTATCGAGACCTGTCTTTTGTAAATGTCAACAGGGCTCAAGGTGGAGACTTAGCTGTCTGCTGGTTCAGAGGTCGCAATGACATAACCGATTGAGACGCCACCAAGCTCAAGGTTGGTGATACTTATCTTTTGTAAATGTCAATAAGCATCGAGACCTGTCTTTTGTAAATGTCAACAGGCTCAAGGTTGAGACTTAGCTGTCTGCTGGTTCAGAGGTCGCAATGACATAACCGATTGAGACGCCACCAAGCTCAAGGTTGGTGATACCTATCTTTTGTAAATGTCAATAAGTATCGAGACCTGTCTTTTGTAAATGTCAACAGGGCTCAAGGTGGAGACTTAGCTGTCTGCTGGTTCAGAGGTCGCAATGACATAACCGATTGAGACGCCACCAAGAAAGTTGGTGATACTTATCTTTTGTAAATGTCAATAAGTATCGAGACCTATCTTTTGTAAATGTCAACAGGGCTCAAGGTGGAGACTTAGCCGTCTGCTGGTTCAGAGGTCGCAATGACATAACCGATTGAGACGCCACCAAGCTCAAGGTTGGTGATACTTATCTTTTGTAAATGTCAATAAGTATCGAGACCTGTCTTTTGTAAATGTCAACAGGGCTCAAGGTGGAGACTTAGCCGTCTGCTGGTTCAGAGGTCGCAATGACATAACCGATTGAGATGCCAACAAGCTCAAGGTTTTGACGGAATTTGGGAAAAGTCTCGTTTTCACGGGGGAGAAACGAGGTAATCACTGTCATTGGTTTAATGTTAACGTAACAGCGAAATGTATATGTGGTCTTACCATTCTATGGATGAGAATGGTAAGTGATTTTGGAGGTCTCGTTTTCACGGGAAAAAACGAGGGAATCACTGTCATAGGTTTAATGTTAACGTAACAGCGAAATGCATATGTGGTCTTACCATTCTATGGATGAGAATTGGTAAGCGATTTTGGAGAGGGAATCAAATGGGAACTGGTCCCTTAGGATTTTTAGCAAATCTCCAGCTGTCAACGGGTTTGATATGCCTTTACCAACTACCGTTTGAATTGGGCTAGCCATGCTATTCCCCTCAGCATGATGAGTTGTCGAGGACTTATGTTGGGCTTAAAAGCCAACATTTTCCTCTGTCCTTAATCGTTAAGGGTGTTGGGTCGTCTGGTTAACGTATGTGTAACCTTGACTCTCCTTTAAGACAACCAGTATACGGCCAGGTTCCTACTGGTTTATGGTTGTGTGATCTCGCTTGGAGGGAGAGAAAGGCTTTCTTTGTGTGTACTTTGGACACGAAGATCTTGATCAGAGGTGTAGTATTAATTTGATCATGAGAAGGATCCTTGATTAAGGATAATACTTCTTTAAGAACTTGCTATTGATCGGCATCATGAGTAGGTCGCCATCTGAAGTCATAAGGCGGTATGCTCCGTTTGAATAGACTGTTTCTATTACAAACGGTCCTTCCCATTTAGGCTGAAATTTGCCTTTGGTCTTATGCGTCATAATCATCGGTCGTCTGACGGCTAAAACCAAATCTCCTTTCTGGAAGACTCTTTGTTTGACCTTTTAATTGAAGGCTTTTGAGATTCGAGCTTGATATAACTCGATATGCTGCTGAGCTTGTAGCCGCTTCTCATCTAGGGCTTCGAGCTCTTAAAGACGCAACCGATCATTGTCCTCTGATGTGATTTTAGTGGTCAGAGCGACTCGCAATGATGGCGTTTGGATTTCCAATGGGATGACTGCTTCACACCCGTACACCAGGGAAAAAGGCGTATTGCCTGTCGGAGTCCGAACCGTGGTTCGGTAGGCCCAAAGACATTCGCCAAGCTTTTTGTCCCAATCTTGCTTATTCGAGGAGACGAACTGCTTGAGTAGCTTGATGATCGTTTTATTGAATGCCTTCGCCAAACCATTAGCAGCAGGATTATAGGCAGTCGAAGCCACATTCTGAATTCGGTATTTATCGCAGAACCGATAGAATGCTTGGCTTATGAATTGGGGACCGTTGTCGTGGATGATCTGCCTAGGGACACCAAATCGATGGATGACATGGTGTTTGATGAAATTAACCACATTAGAGGTTTTGACTTCAGCCAATGGTATGGCTTCTGCCCACTTTGAAAAGTAATCGGTTATTGCCAGGATAAACCGGTGACCTCTTGTCGAAGAGGGGCTAATTGGCCCTACGACGTCGATTCCCCATGCTTCAAATGGCCATGAAGCAACAGTCGGGTGGAGCAACTCCGAAGGCTGGTGTATGAAGTCCGAATGAACTTGGCATGCTTTACACCTTCGTGCATATTGGATGGCATCGGCTATCATGGTTGGCCAATAGTATCCAATCCTATGCAGCCTGTCTTTAAGCTTTGGACCTGGTTGGTGAAAAACACCTAGAGGGGGGGGGGGGTGAATAGGTGTTATTGCTAATAGAACAATCTTTTTGAAAAACTAAGTATGATGAATGATGCAACGATCTCTCAAAATAAGACTAAGAGCCGAATACCCCGTAAGAGGTTCTGAACTCCTTCCTCCCAATTCCCCTTGAATGGGTTAGAGGTGCGCAATGCAACCTTGTTGTATGAGAATTGATCGAACAAAGTAAAGTATGATGGATGAATAATGAGATGCACACAATATATCACAAGTATCACAAGCTTGAAATAAAGGCACAAAGGAAGAAACAAGATCACAAGCAAGTAATAGAAAGCAATATAGTGCAATAGAAATTTAAAGCAATAATGGACACAAGGCAATCGCAAACACAAGATGTTTGTTTCGAGGTTCGAGCCACCGCTCTACTCCCCGCCTTCACCTCCGTGAAGGGTTTCCACTATCCACCGAGGACGATTACAACGGTCTACCGAAGACCCGAGCACCGAGCTCCACCAAGTACAATAACCTCTACCGAAGAGGTGTCTCCACAAGAACAAGAAGAGGAACAAGAACAAGAGTGATCACAACAAGATCACCAAACTCTTTTACAACACTCTCACTCCTTTTACAACTTCACTATAGAATGAGTTATGGATTTTTGGCTCTATGAAGTGTAGTGAGAAAAACTCAATTGTAGAGATGATTTTGCAAGGGAACACAACTGAAAAATAGCTCAAGAAAGAATTGGAAATGGAGAGCTTAAACACTTTTCTTTTCTCTTTTGAAAACTTTGAAAACTAGAGGATTTTTCTCTTGGTATTTGTAAGAGAGTCTTCTCCTCTATTTATAGGGAGAAAAATAGATTTAAAACAATTTATTTAGAGCTTATTTGCTCTAAAAAAGAACTGAAAAACCCTGCAAAAGTCTGCCAAAATACAGATCAAAAAACAGATTTCAGAATTGCACAAAAGAGGAAAGAGCCGTTGGGCAAGCAGCAGGCTTGGCGGTCGACCAGGCCGGTCGACCGCCAGCTCAGCTGGTCAAAGAGCCGTTGGCTCGGGTCTTCTGGCGGTCGACCGGCCGGTCGACCCAGAAAACCTGAGAACAATCCTGCTCTCAGTCTTCCTCTAGCGGTCGACCGGACGGTCGACCCAGAAAACCCGAGAGCACTCCTGCTCTCAGACGGTCGACTGCCCGGTCGACCGTAGGATGTGCACAGACATGCACGCCCAGGCACAGTGACCGGTCGACCGAGCCGGTCGGTCAGTCAACCTGAAACAGGAAAAACAGGGTATTTTTGACTTGAAAAATTTTTCAAAATAATTTTTGACTTTAAGGAAACTTAAGTAATATGCTAGTAGGGTATATAAACAATATCTAAACATGGTATTTATTTTTGTAAAAAATAGAGTCATGTAAATATATTTTTAAGGCATGAAACCTAATTTAAAAACATGAAAACTTAAATACAAAACACACATTTTAACAAAACCAAATTTTGTGTGTGTGTGTGTGTATCCTAGAGCAAATATCCAACACTCAAACTTTAACATTCTAATTCTTACATTGGTTCTAAAGACTTCAAGTCTTCAAGAGGGGCTATCTCCACATGATCTTCAATTTTGCATCTTGAGCCCAAATTGAGTTGTCTTGAGTCCAAAGCACCTTCCTTTAGGGAAGAAGACATCTATTTGAGATAGAAACCTGAAACACACTTAAACAACAATTGATATTAGTACAAATAACTAATATGTTTTGTAATCATCAAAACACACTAAAAACAGGTGATTGTAACCTTGGGCCAACAATCTCCCCCTTTTTGATGATACAAAACATATAGGTTATTTAAACAAAAATGGAAGAAGAGCTTGGAAAGCTCCCCCTCAAATAATGCTATGTATCAAAAAAAAATGTCAATGAAGAGCTAAATACATAAGGCATTGAAAAAACACATAGTTTTGTCAAAAACTCAAATGCATCAAGATAAACAACCAAAACAATCAAACAAACTCATATTTTTTTCTCCCCCTTTTTGTCATACATCAAAAAGGGTTAAACAAACAAAATAGAAGAAAGTTTTTTTTTTTTTTTAAGAATCCATAATGCAAACATTCAACTCACCACAAATAAATAAAAATCTAGCATAATCTAGAGGTTTAGTAAAAATATCGGCAAGTTGAAAATCGGTAAAAACATAATCAATATCAATATCACCTTTCTCATAATGATCTCTAAGAAAGTGATACCTAATGTCAATGTGTTGGTTTTACTATGTTGATTTGCATTCTTTGTCATGTAAATAGTACTAGTATTATCACAAAATATTTTAACATGATCAAAGTGTAAATCATAGTCAAGGAGAGTATGTTTCATCCAAAGAACTTGTGCACAACAAGCTCCGGCTGCAACATACTCCGCCTCGGCGGTTGAAAGGGCTACCGAATTTTGCTTTTTGGAAGACCAAGATACAAGACAATTACCTAGGAATTGACATGTTCCACTTGTGCTCTTCCTATCTACCCTACAACCCGCATAGTCGGCATCCGAAAAACTCTTCATATCAAATAGTCTGGTTTTCGGATACCACAAACCCATCTCAATAGTGCCCTTAAGGTATTTAATTATGCGTTTTACCGCTACTAAATGAGACTCCTTAGGACATGATTGAAAATGAGCACAAAGACAAACGGAAAACATGATATCCGGCCTACTAGCCGTCAAATACAATAAACTACCTATCATGCTACGATAAACTTTAATGTCTACACTTTTACCTTGTTCATCCTTATCAAGCTTGGTAGTTGTTGCCATGGGAGTTTTGCTCACTTTAGATCCTTCAAGCCCGAACCTTTTGATGAGTTCCTTTGTATACTTGGCTTGATTGATGAAGATCCCATCCGTCCTTTGCTTGATTTGGAGTCCAAGGAAATAGTTGAGCTCCCCCATCATAGACATTTCAAATTCATCCTTCATGCATGATTCAAAAGCTTGGCAAAGAGATTCATTAGTAGAACCAAAAATAATGTCATCAACATAAATTTGCACAATAAGAATATCCTTTTCTACATGTTTTGTAAACAAAGTTGTGTCAATTTTACCTTTCTTAAAACCATTTGAAATCAAAAATGAAGAAAGTCTTTCATACCAAGCCCTAGGGGCTTGTTTTAAACCATAAAGAGCTTTATCTAATTTAAAAACAAAATCCGGATGTGTAGGATCAACAAACCCGGGGGGTTGTTCAACATACACTTCCTCTTCAATAAAACCATTTAGAAAAGCACTTTTAACATCCATTTGAAACAATTTAAAATCTTTATATGAGGCAAATGCTAGTGTCATCCGTATGGCTTCAAGCCGTGCTACGGGTGCAAAGGTTTCTTCAAAATCGATTCCTTCGATTTGAGTGTAACCTTGGGCAACTAACCTAGCTTTATTCCTAACAACGTTACCCGATTCATCCAACTTGTTCTTAAAGATCCACTTAGTACCAATTGTTGGTCTATCGTGGGGCCTAGGAACAAGGTGCCAAACTTGGTTGCGCTCAAATTGATTGAGCTCCTCTTGCATGGCTAGCAACCAATATGAATCGGCCTCGGCTTCGAGGACGTTCTTGGGTTCAACATGAGAAATAAATGCATAATGTCCACAATAATCATGAAGTTTAGAGCGAGTGGTTACCCCTTTTGATACTTCACCTATGACGAGGTCCTTGGGATGATGAGGATTGTATCTCCAACCCTTTGGAAGTTGTTGAGTAGGCTCCACTTCATTTATTTGATTTTCATTTCCTTGAGCCTCTTCTACTTTAGCTTCACTTCCTTCATCATCCTTTGGCTTGTCTCCCATAGTAGTAGTATCCTCCAAGGTCACTTTCTCCAAGCTTTCATCCAAAGTATCTATTTCTACAACATTCTTAACAAACAGGTTAGATTCTTCAAACTTAACATGTATAGACTCCTCAATAGTCAAAGATGATTTATTGAAGATTCTATAAGCCTTACTTGTATTAGAATACCCAACAAAAATTGCCTCATAAGCTTTAGCATCAAATTTTCCTAAATTATCTTTTGTATTTAAAACAAAACATTTGCATCCAAAAACTTTGAAATATGAAACATTTGGTTTTCTAGAAAAGTACATTTCAAAAGAAGTCTTTGAAGTATTTTTACACAAGAAAATACGATTTGATATATAGCATGATGTATTTACGGCCTCGGCCCACAAATAATGTGGTAGACCATATTCACTTAGCATTGTCCTAGCCATCTCTTGTAAAGTTCGATTTTTCCGTTCAACTACTCCATTTTGTTGTGGAGTTCTAGGACAAGAAAGTTCATGCTTAATTCTATGTTCTTCACAAAAAGTGGTAAAGGGTAGGTTAATGAACTCACCTCCTCTATCACTTCTTATTCTTAAAATTGAAGACTCTTTTTCTTTTTCAACTCTTTTCTTAAAAGTTTGAAAATATGAGAATGCTTGATTTTTGTGTTCAAGAAAGAAAACCCAAGTAAACCGTGAAAAATCATCAACCAAAACAAATGCAAATCTATTCCCACTTAGACTTTTGGTTTGTGTAGGGCCAAATAGATCCATATGGATTAACTCTAAAGGACGTGATGTCATGATATCCTTAATTGACTTGAAAGAAGATTTAGTTTGTTTCCCAAATTGACATGCGTCACAAACTCGGTCCTTTTCAAAACTCAAACAAGGAATACCTTTCACCATTTCCTTTGTGTTTAACCTAGATTTGTGGTCAAATGAAATATGACCTAATCTTCTATGCCACAACCAAGAGTCGTCATCGAGGGCTTTTAAACAAGTAATATTACAAGACATATTAGACATATCTATCATATAAACATTACTTTCACGAAAACCGAAAAAACACACAAGTATTAGAAATTCTATCAATTACTTTACAAGCTATATGATCAAAAACAACATCAAAACCTTTATCACAAAGTTGACTAACACTCAAGAGGTTATGCTTGAGTCCATCAACTAAAACTACATTTTCAATTAAAGGGGATGTGCCGAGTTTTACATTACCAATACCGATGATTTTACCCTTGGCATCATCTCCGAAGGTGACGGTGCCACCTTCATGGTATCTTGATAGGGTTGCAAAGTTGTTGATGTCCCAAGTCATGTGCCTTGAGCAACCACTATCAAGATACCACAATCCTCTACGTCGTTGGGCTTTGGAAGGTACCTATATCATTTAACAAAATTGTTGACTTTGGTACCCAAATTTTCTTGGGTCCTTGAAAGTTAGTGTTGCGAACCCAAACATTATGATAAGATGCACTTAGTCTATCATAGCAAAAATTGGCTAAGTGTCCTTTCCGCCCACAATGTGAACATGAGAACACTCTTCCATACATGAATGCATGATGTGTGTGTGAAGTGTGAGCATGCTTTGGGGGTTTGCCACGATGTAAAGGTTGTGTGGTATGAACATGAGCATGAGCATGGTGAACATTTTTCTTAGGGGCTTGTTTCTTAGGAAACATAGCCTCTATCTTCTTCTTATCAAACTCACAATTTTTTAAAACAATTCCCAATGAGTCTATTCTTTCTTTAAGCATGGTAATCTCATCAATTTGTGGAGACTTGCCTTTACAAGAAATCTTATACTTGTCAAAATCTTTTTGAGTGGAAACAAGAGTGGAAAGTAATCATCCTTTTCTTTAGAAAGAGTAAAAACTTGATGATTAAGAGATTCATTTTCCTTTTCATTTTTAAATACTTTTTCTTAAGAAAATCATAGTTATGTGATAATTCTACAAAAGCTTCTCCTAATTCATCCATGGAAAGTTCAACATTAGGAGAAGTGGAAGGGGTTACCTTGCTTGTGCTTTCATTTGCCATGAAGCACATGTTGGCGGTATCAATCTCCTCCTCGGATTCGCTCTCTGAATCCCAAGTAGCTTTCATTGCCTTCTTCTTGTGAGGCTTCTTTGAGGTGGAGGGCTTCACTTTATCCGGACACTCCGCCACTATGTGTCCCGGCCTTTGGCAATTGAAGCAAATGATCTTTCTTTCTTCTTTGCCTCCTTGCCATCTCTTCCTTCCTTAAAATTTAGCCTTGTTGTACATCCTCCGGACGTTCTTCACAAGAAGTGAGAGCTCTTCGTCATCTTCTTCTTCATCGTCTTCGTCGGAGTGAGTGGATTGACTTTTGAACGCTATTGTCTTCTTCTTGGAAGGAGCCATGTCCTCCCTCACTTTCCTCTCCATCTCATGGGTTTTGAGGTTCCCAATGAGACCAATTAGCTCCATCTCCTCCTTGTCATTGAGTTCCTTCAAGGTTGTTGCTTTTACTTCCCATGAAGGAGGAAGAGCCCGGATGATCTTTCTTACTCTTTGATCGTTGTCGATAGCATCACCTAGAGAAGAAAGTCCATCAGTGATCTTTGTAAATCTTGTAATCATATCATCTATGGTTTCATTTTCTTGCATGCAAAAATTTTCATATTGGGACCGAAGAAGGTCAATCTTAGCCCTCTTCACTTGTGAGGTCCCTTCATGTGTGACTAGCAAATGTGTCCAAATTTCATATGCGGACTTGCAATGAATAACTCTAGCTATGTCATCATCATTAAGGGCTTGAAGTAGTGCATAGTGAGCCCTAGCATTGGCATCAAATTCTTTGGTCTCTATTTCGGACCAAGTGGATTCATCACCGGGGGTGCACTAAAGGGTTTGGTCACGGCCTTTGCAACTCGACTACCTAGAGATTGCAAGAAAACGGTCATCTTAACCTTCCATATGGGAAAGTTAAGTCCATCAAACTTAGGAGGGGTTTTAATTCCATCGGCCATTTTTTAACTACGTGAATATGAATGAAATGATTGCAAAAGTAGGATCTCTCTAAGGTTGTTAATCCAAATCCTAGAGTCCAAGCTCTGATACCAATTGAAAAACACCTAGAGGGGGGGGGGTGAATAGGTGTTATTGCTAATCTAACAATCTTTTTGAAAAACTAAGTATGATGAATGATGCAACGATCTCTCAAAACAAGACTAAGAGCCGAATACCCCGTGAGAGGTTCTGAACTCCTTCCTCCCAATTCCCCTTGAATGGGTTAGAGGTGCGCAATGCAACCTTGTTGTATGAGAATTGATCGAACAAAGCAAAGTATGATGGATGAATAATGAGATGCACACAATATATCACAAGTATCACAAGCTTGAAATAAAGGCACAAAGGAAGAAACAAGATCACAGGCAAGTAATAGAAAGCAATATAGTGCAATAGAAATTTAAAGCAATAATGGACACAAGGCAATCGCAAACACAAGATGTTTGTTTCGAGGTTCGAGCCACCGCTCTGTTGGCCCAAGGTTACAATCACCCATGATTAGTGTATTTTGATGATTACAAAACTTATTAGTTATTTGTACTAATAACAATTGTTGTTTAAGTGTGTTTCAGATTTCTATTCATTCTAGAAGTCTTCTCTCACAAATACAAGGATTTGGACTCAAGTCAACTCCAATTGGGCTCAAGGAATAAGTGTTGAAGATCATATGAAGAAGCCTATTGAAGATCTTGAAGTCTTAGAATCATTGTAAGAAATAGGATGTTAAAGTTTGAGTATATGAAATTTGGCTCTAGGATTTGCACACACATTTGTTTCATATATTTCCTATGTTTTGAAAATGTTTATTTCTAAGTTTTATGCCTTAGTTTATATATACATGTACCAAAAGCTTTAATCTTGAAAATCTTGTTTAAAACATGTGTATAAACTATTTTCTGCATAATACTTAGCTATATGTTTTTTTAAAATATTTTTCAAAATTTTTCTAACTCAAAACAGACCAGTTTTTCTGTTTCAGGCAACTTCGGTAGACCGGCCCGGTCGACCGGAGATGTGTCTGGACATGCACTGTTTGTGCATGTCTGTCGGTCGACCGGACCGGTCGACCGACGGAGAGCAAATTGCTCTCGGGTTATTTCGGTCGACCGGACCGGTCGACCGGAAGAAGGAAACTGTGTTTCCTCTTTTGGGACGGTCGACCGGACTGGTCGACCGGGCGCCAACGGCTCTTTGCAGCTGTGCTGGCGGTCGACCGGACCGGTCGACCGCCAGGCCTGCAACAAGCCTAACGGCTCTTTCCTCTTTGGGCAGTTCTGAAAAACTGTTTTTATTTTCAGCTTTAACAGATTTTTGGAGAGTTGTTGGGGAGCTTTTTCAGAGAAAATAAGATAAAAAGAAATTGTTTTTAACCTATTTTCTAACCCTATAAATAGAGGAGAAGTCTCTCTTGCATTGCACTTAGAAAAATCCTCAAGTTTGCATTGTTTTCAAAAGAGAAAAGAAAAGAGTTTAAAGCTTTCATTTCAATTCTTTTGAGCTAGTTTTTCAGTTGTGTTTGATTGCTAATATCACTCTACAACTGAAGTTTTTCTCACCACACTTCATAGAGCCAAAAATCCAATACTCATTCTATAGTGAAGTTGTAATTCAAGTGAGAGTGTTTGTAAAAGAGTTTGAGAAATAGTGTAGTGATCTTGTTGTGATCACTTGGTTCTTGTAATCCTTTCCTTGTGGAGCAACCTCTTCGGTAGAGGTCATTTGTACTCGGTGGAGCTCGGTGCTCGATTTTCGGTAGACCAAATTGTAAAGGCGTCCTCGGTGGATAGTGGAAACCCTTCACGGAGGTGGAGGCGGGGAGTAGAGCGGTGGCTCGAACTTCGAAACAAATCACTTTGTT
The DNA here is from genome assembly GCA_038442645.1 of Agave tequilana. Lineage (NCBI taxonomy): Eukaryota > Viridiplantae > Streptophyta > Magnoliopsida > Asparagales > Asparagaceae > Agave > Agave tequilana. Next base: position 56,160 of record JAVJIF010019085.1, on the reverse strand, counting down.
TGCGATTGCCTTTGCGTCTAATCCTTGCTTTACATTCCAATAGCTCCTTATTGCTTTCTATTGCATACTTGTGATATTGTTTAATTCTCTTGTGCTAATATTTGCTTGCTTGTAATTCTTGCCATATATTATTGTGTTTGCATCATTTTTCATATTATTCATTTCATACTTGTGTGTGCCAATCCCGTACTCATCCAACAAGAGCTTCACATAGCGCCTCAACCCATATCAAGGAGAATCAAGAGGAGTTTAGTCCAGAGCCTCGCAAGAGGAATTCGGCTACACTTGTTGAATTGTACTAAGTTGAGCCTCACTTGTTTTAGGTTCCGCATTTAGAGAGTTAAAATTTTTAAGATTAGCAATCACACCTATTCACCCCCCCTCTAGGTGTTTTTCAATTGGTATCAGAGCTTGGACTCTAGGATTTGGTTTAACCACCTTAGAGAAGATCCTAATTTGCTAATCATTTCATTCACATTCATATAGTAAAAATGGCCGATGGAATTAAGACCCCTCCTAAGTTTGATGGACTTAACTTTCCCATATGGAAAGTTAAGATGACCGTGTTTTTGCAATCTCTAGGTAGCCGAGTTGCAAAAGCCGTGACTAAGTCCTTTAGTGTACCCCCCGGTGACGAATCCACTTGGTCCGAAATAGAGACTAAGGAATTCGATGCCAATGCCAAAGCTCACTATGCACTTCTACAAGCCCTTAATGATGATGACATTTCTAGGGTTATTCATTGCAAATCCGCATATGAGATTTGGTCACATTTGATAGTCACACATGAGGGGACCTCACAAGTAAAGAAGGCTAAGATTGACCTTCTTCGGTCCCAATATGAAACATTTAGCATGCAAGAAAATGAAACCATAGATGATATGGTTACAAGATTTACCAAGATTACTAATGGACTCTCTTCTTTAGGTGAAGATATCAACAATGATCAAAGAGTAAGGAAGATCATCCGGGCTCTTCCTCCTTCATGGGAAGTTAAAGCAACAACCTTGAAGGAACTCAACGACAATGAAGAGATGGAGCTTATAGGTCTCATTGGGAACCTCAAAACCCATGAGATGGAAAGGAAAGCAAGGGAGGATATGGCTCCTTCCAAAAAGAAGACTATCGCCTTCAAGAGTCAAGCTACACACTCCGATGAAGACGATGAAGAAGAAGATGATGAGGAGCTCTCACTCCTTGTTAAGAATGTCCGGAGGATGTACAATAAGGCGAAGTACCAAGGTAGAAGAAGATGGCAAGGAGGCAAAGAAGAAAGGAAGATTGTGTGCTTCAATTGCCAAAGACCGGGACACATTGTGGCGGAGTGTCCGGACAAAGCTAAGCCCTCCACATCAAAGAAGCCTTACAAGAAGAAGGCTATGAAGGCAACTTGGGATTCGGAGACCGAATCCGAGGAAGAAATAGACACCGCCAACATGTGCTTCATGGCTAATGAAGGCACAAGCAAGGTAACCTCTTCCCCTTCTCATGATAATGAACTTTCTATGGATGTGTTAGAAGAGGCTTTTGTTGAGTTGTCACAAAACTATGATTTCTTAAAGAAAAAGTATCTTAAAATGAAAAAGGATAATGAATCTTTAAGTCTTCAAGTTTTTACTCTTACAAAGGAAAAAGATGATTTGGTTTCCACTTTGGCCACTATCAAAAATGATTTTGAAAAATATAAGATTTCTTGCAAAGGTAAGGCCCCACTAATTGATTCAAATGAAGTTTCTATGCTTAAGGAAAGATTAGACTCATTAAGTGTTGTTTTGAAAGATTGTGAATTTAACAAAAAGAAAATTGAGGCTATGTTTCCTAAGAAACAAGCCCCAAAGAAAAATGCTCATGCTCATGTTCATGTTCATGCTACACAACCTAAACAACATGGCAAAACCCCAAAACATGCTCACACTACACATACACATCATGCATTCATGTATGGTAGAGTGTTCTCATGTTCACATTGTGGACGGAAAGGGCACTTAGCCAATTTTTGCTATGATAGATTAAACATATCACGTCATAATGTTTGGGTTCGAGGCACTAACTTTCAAGGACCCAAGAAAGTTTGGGTACCAAAATCAACAATTATGTTAAATGATGTAGGTACTTTCCAAATCCCAACGACGTAGAGGATTGTGGTATCTTGATAGCGGTTGCTCAAGGCACATGACTTGGGACATCAACAACTTTGCAACCCTATCAAGATATCATGAAGGTGGCACCGTCACCTTCGGAGATGACGCCAAGGGTAAAATCATCGGTATTGGTAATGTAAAACTTGGCACCTCTCCTTTAATTGAAAATGTAGTTTTAGTTGATGGCCTCAAGCATAATCTCTTGAGTGTTAGTCAACTTTGTGATAAAGGTTTTGATATTGTTTTTGATAATGTTGCTTGTAAAGTAATTGATAGAACTTCTAATGTTTGTGTATTTTCCGGTTTTCGTGAAAGTAATGTTTATATGATTGATATGTTAAATATGTCTTGTAATATTACTTGTTTGAAAGCCCTCGATGATGACTCTTGGTTGTGGCATAGGAGATTAGGGCATATTTCTTTTGATCATATTTCTAGGTTAAACACAAAGGAAATGGTGAAAGGTATTCCTTGCTTGAATTTTGAAAAAGACCGAGTTTGTGACGCATGTCAATTTGGGAAACAAACTAAGTCTTCTTTCAAGTCAATTAAGGATATCATGACATCACGTCCTTTGGAGTTAATCCATATGGATCTTTTTGGCCCTACACAAACCAAAAGTCTAAGTGGGAATAGATTTGCTTATGTTTTGGTTGATGACTTTTCAAGGTTTACTTGGGTTTTCTTTCTTGAACATAAAAGCCAAGCATTTTCGTATTTTCAAACTTTTAAGAAAAGAGTTGAAAAAGAAAAAGATGTTTCGATTTTGAGAATAAGAAGTGATAGAGGAGGTGAATTCATTAACCAACCCTTTACCACTTTTTGTGATGAACATGGAATAAAGCATGAACTTTCTTGTCCTAGAACTCCACAACAAAATGGAGTAGTTGAACGGAAAAATAGAACATTACAAGAGATGGCTAGGACAATGCTAAGTGAATATGGTCTACCACATTATTTGTGGGCCGAGGCCGTAAATACATCATGCTATATATCAAATCGTGTTTTCTTGTGCAAAAATACTACTAAAACTTCTTTTGAAATGTATTTTTCTAGAAAACCTAATGTTTCCTATTTTAAAGTTTTTGGTTGCAAATGTTTTGTTTTAAACACAAAAGATAATTTAGGAAAATTTGATCCTAAATCTTATGAGGCTATTTTTGTAGGTTACTCTAACACTAGTAAAGCTTATAGAGTTTTCATTAGATCATCATTGACTATTGAAGAGTCTATTCATGTTAAGTTTGAGGAATCTAACAAGTTTGTTAAGAATGTTGTAGAAATAGATGCATTAGATGAAGGTTTGGAGAAAGTGACCTTGGAGGATGCTTCTACTATGGGAGACAAACCAAAGGATGATGAAGGAAGCAAAGCTAAAGTGGAAGAGGCACAAGGAAATGAAAATCAAACACATGAGGTGGAGCCTACTCAACAACTTCCAAAGGATTGGAGATACAATCCACATCATCCCAAGGACCTCGTCATAGGTGAAGTATCAAAAGGGTAACCACTCGCTCTAGACTTCATGACTATTGTGGTAACTATGCATTCATTTCTCATATTGAACCCAAAAATGTCCTCGAAGCCGAGGCCGATTCATATTGGTTGCTAGCCATGCAAGAGGAGCTCAATCAATTTGAGCGCAACCAAGTTTGGCACCTTGTTCCTAGGCCCCACGATAGACCAACAATTGGTACTAAGTGGATCTTTAAGAACAAGTTGGATGAATCGGGTAATGTAGTTAGAAACAAGGCTAGGTTAGTTGCCCAAGGTTACACTCAAATCGAAGGAATCGATTTTGAAGAAACCTTTGCACCCGTAGCACGGCTTGAAGCCATACGGATGACACTAGCATTTGCCTCATATAAAGATTTCAAATTATTTCAAATGGATGTTAAAAGTGCTTTTCTAAATTAATTTATTGAAGAGGAGGTGTATGTTGAACAACCCCCCGGGTTTGTTGATCCTACACATCCGGATTTTGTTTTTAAATTAGATAAAGCTCTTTATGGTTTAAAACAAGCCCCTAGGGCTTGGTATGAAAGACTTTCTTCATTTTTGACTTCAAATGGTTTTAAGAAAGGTAAAATTGATACAACCTTGTTTACAAAACATGTAGAAAAAGATATTCTTATTGTGCAAATTTATGTGGATGATATTATTTTTGGTTCTACTAATGAATCTCTTTGCAAAGCTTTTGAATCATGCATGAAGGATGAATTCGAAATGTCTATGATGGGGGAACTCAACTATTTCCTTGGACTCCAAATCAAGCAAAAGAAGGATGGGATCTTCATCAATCAAGCCAAGTACACAAAGGAACTAATCAAAAGGTTTGGGCTTGAAGGATCGAAAGTAAGCAAAACTCCCATGGCAACAACTACAAAGCTTGACAAGGATGAACAAGGTAAAAGTGTAGACATTAAACTTTATAGAAGCATGATTGGTAGCTTGCTTTATTTGACGGCTAGTAGGCCGGATATTATGTTTTCCATTTGTCTTTGTGCACGTTTTCAATCTTGTCCTAAAGAATCTCACATAATTGCGGTTAAACGCATAATTAGATACCTTAAGGGCACTATTGAAATGGGTTTGTGGTATCCTAAAACCGGATTATTTGAAATGAAGAGTTTTTCGGATGCCGACTATGCGGGTTGTAGGGTAGATAGGAAGAGCACAAGTAGAACATGTCAATTCTTAGGTAATTGTCTTGTATCTTGGTCTTCCAAAAAGCAAAATTCGGTAGCCCTATCAACCGCCGAGGCGGAGTATGTTGCAGCCGGAACTTGTTGTGCACAAGTTCTTTGGATGAAACATACTCTCCTTGACTATGATTTACACTTTGATCATGTTAAAATATTTTGTGATAATACTAGTACTATTCACATGACAAAGAATGCAAATCAACATAGTAAAACCAAACACATTGACATTAGATATCACTTTCTTAGAGATCATTATGAGAAAGGTGATATTGATATTGATTATGTTTCTACCGATTTTCAACTTGCCGATATTTTTACTAAACCTCTAGATTATGCTAGATTTTCATTTATTTGTAGTGAGTTGAATGTTTGCATTATGGATTCTTAAAAATAAAATTTGTTTTTCTATTGGTATTTTAACCCTTTTTGATGTATGACAAAAAGGGGGAGAATAAGTTGTTTAAGAGTTGTAATAAGTTTAAGAGTTTGATATTTTGAACTTGTTTGAGAAGTTTGATATATGTTTGAGTTTGTTAAGATTGTTTATTTAAGTTTTTTTTGATGTTTGAGTTTGTTAAGATTGTTTATTTAAGTTTTTTTTGACAAAACTATTTTGCCTTGAATGCTTTATGTATTGTGCTTCCATAGTCAAATTTTTATACATAGCATTATTTGAGGGGGAGTTTTCCAAACTCCTCTTCCATATTTATTTAAATAACCTATATGTTTTGTCATCATCAAAAAGGGGGAGATTGTTGGCCCAAGGTTACAATCACCCATGATTAGTGTATTTTGATGATTACAAAACATATTTGTTATTTGTACTAATAACAATTGTTGTTTAAGCGTGTTTCAGATTTCTATTCATTCTAGAAGTCTTCTCTCACAAATACAAGGATTTGGACTCAAGTCAACTCCAATTGGGCTCAAGGAACAAGTGTTGAAGATCATATGAAGAAGCCTATTGAAGATCTTGAAGTCTTAGAATCATTGTAAGAAATAGAATGTTAAAGTTTGAGTATATGAAATTTGGCTCTAGGATTTGCACACACATTTGTTTCATATATTTCCTATGTTTTGAAAATGTTTATTTCTAAGTTTTATGCCTTAGTTTATATATACATGTACCAAAAGCTTTAATCTTGAAAATCTTGTTTAAAACATGTGTATAAACTATTTTCTGCATAATACTTAGCTATATGTTTTTTTAAAATATTTTTCAAAATTTTTCTAACTCAAAACAGCCCAGTTTTTCTGTTTCAGGCAACTTCGGTCGACCGGCCCGGTCGACCGGAGATGTGTCTGGACATGCACTGTTTGTGCATGTCTGTCGGTCGACCGGACCGGTCGACCGACGGAGAGCAAATTGCTCTCGGGTTATTTCGGTCGACCGGACCGGTCGACCGGAAGAAGGAAACTGTGTTTCCTCTTTTGGGACGGTCGACCGGACCGGTCGACCGGGCGCCAACGGCTCTTTGCAGCTGTGCTGGCGGTCGACCGGACCGGTCGACCGCCAGGCCTGCAACAAGCCTAACGGCTCTTTCCTCTTTGGGCAGTTCTGAAAAACTGTTTTTATTTTCAGCTTTAACAGATTTTTGGAGAGTTGTTGGGGAGCTTTTTCAGAGAAAATAAGACAAAAAGAAATTGTTTTTAACCTATTTTCTAACCCTATAAATAGAGGAGAAGTCTCTCTTGCATTGCACTTAGAAAAATCCTCAAGTTTGCATTGTTTTCAAAAGAGAAAAGAAAAGAGTTTAAAGCTTTCATTTCAATTCTTTTTGAGCTAGTTTTTCAGTTGTGTTTGATTGCTAATATCACTCTATAACTGAAGTTTTTCTCACCACACTTCATGGAGCCAAAAATCCAATACTCATTCTATAGTGAAGTAATTCAAGTGAGAGTGTTTGTAAAAGAGTTTGAGAAATAGTGTAGTGATCTTGTTGTGATCACTTGGTTCTTGTAATCCTTTCCTTGTGGAGCAACCTCTTCGGTAGAGGTCATTTGTACTCGGTGGAGCTCGGTGCTCGGTCTTCGGTAGACCAAATTGTAAAGGCGTCCTCGGTGGATAGTGGAAACCCTTCACGGAGGTGGAGGCGGGAGTAGAGCGGTGGCTCGAACCTCGAAACAAATCACTTTGTTTGCGATTGCCTTTGCGTCTAATTCTTGCTTTACATTCCAATAGCTCCTTATTGCTTTCTATTGCATACTTGTGATATTGTTTAATTCTCTTGTGCTAATATTTGCTTGCTTGTAATTCTTGCCATATATTATTGTGTTTGCATCATTTTTCATATTATTCATTTCATACTTGTGTGTGCCAATCCCGTACTCATACAACAAGAGCTTCACATAGCGCCTCAACCCATATCAAGGGGAATCAAGAGGAGTTTAGTCCAGAGCCTCGCAAGAGGAATTCGGCTACACTTGTTGAATTGTACTAAGTTGAGCCTCACTTGTTTTAGGTTCCGCATTTAGAGAGTTAAAATTTTTAAGATTAGCAATCACACCTATTCACCCGCCCTCTAGGTGTTTTTCACGCTCTACTCCCCGCCTTCACCTCCGTGAAGGGTTTCCACTATCCACCGAGGACGATTACAATGGTCTACCGAAGACCCGAGCATCGAGCTCCACCAAGTACAATAACCTCTACCGAAGAGGTGTCTCCACAAGAACAAGAAGAGGAACAAGAACAAGAGTGATCACAACAAGATCACCAAACTCTTTTACAATACTCTCACTCCTTTTACAACTTCACTATAGAATGAGTTATGGATTTTTGGCTCTATGAAGTGTAGTGAGAAAAACTCAGTTGTAGAGATGATTTTGCAAGCAAACACAACTGAAAAATAGCTCAAGAAAGAATTGGAAATGGAGAGCTTAAACACTTTTCTTTTCTCTTTTGAAAACTTTGAAAACTAGAGGATTTTTCTCTTGGTATTTAGTAAGAGAGTCTTCTCCTCTATTTATAGGGAGAAAAATAGGTTTAAAATAATTTATTTAGAGCTTATTTGCTCTGAAAAAGAACTGAAAAACCCTGTAAAAGTCTGCCAAAAACAGATCAAAAAACAGATTTCAGAATTGCACAAAAGAGGAAAGAGCCGTTGGGCAGCAGCAGGCTTGGCGGTCGACCGGGCCGGTCGACCGCCAGCTCAGCTGGTCAAAGAGCCGTTGGCTCGGGTCTTCTGGCGATCGACCGGCCGGTCGACCCAGAAAACCCGAGAACAATCCTGCTCTCAGTCTTCCTCTAGCGGTCGACCGGACGGTCGACCCAGAAAACCCGAGAGCACTCCTGCTCTCAGACGGTCGACTGCCCGGTCGACCGTAGGACGTGCACAGACATGCACGCCCTGGCACAGTGGCCGGTCGACCGAGCCGGTCGGCCGGTCAACCTGAAACAGGAAAAACAGGGTATTTTTGACTTGAAAAATTTTTCAAAATAAATTTTGACTTTAAGGAAACTTAAGTAATATGCTAGTAGGGTATATAAACAATATCTAAACATGGTATTTATTTTTGTAAAAAATAGAGTCATGTAAATATATTTTTAAGGCATGAAACCTAATTTAAAAACATGAAAACTTAAATACAAAACACACATTTTAACAAAACCAAATTTTGTGTGTGTGTGTATCCTAGAGCTAATATCCAACACTCAAACTTTAACATTCTAATTCTTACATTGGTTCTAAAGACTTCAAGTCTTCAAGAGGGGCTATCTCCACATGATCTTCAATTTTGCATCTTGAGCCCAAATTGAGTTGTCTTGAGTCCAAAGCACCTTCTTTTAGGGAAGAAGACATCTATTTGAGATAGAAACCTGAAACACACTTAAACAACAATTGATATTAGTACAAATAACTAATATGTTTTGTAATCATCAAAACACACTAAAAACGGGTGATTGTAACCTTGGGCCAACAGTTGGTGAGCTCCGCAAGTGCCGTCGTGTGCCTCTTTAAGCACTTCCTGTGCCTCTGAATTGGAAAGGCAACGGAGGAGGACACCGTCATATGAACGACGGTAAAGTGTCTTCAGAGTTGGATCGTAGTAGAAACGAAGAGACCTTCGTCTGATAGATGCCGCTTCTTTAGGATCGTCTGGCAGCAGACCATGTAAGGCATAGTCGATGAGAGGAAATCGCCAATCTCTCGACTCAAGATCCGTTGAGATATTATAGACCTCTCTGGTCCTCAACATATGCTTAGAGCAGACAAAGTGTCGAGTTACGACTGTGAGGTGATACTCTGTGTCGGCTGGTAAGGCTAATGTTGTTGCTAATGCAGCAAGAGCGTCCGCCCTTGTATTCTGAGATCGAGACACGTGCCCGATGTAGAAACCTTCAAATAGGTTAGCCAATTCGATTGCTGTGTGGTAATAAGGCACCAAATCTTCGTGGCGAACTTCATATTCGCCTTTAACCTGATTGATAATCAGTTTTGAATCACCGTAGGCTTCGAGGTAGCGTACCCCCATTCCATGGGCAAGCTGAAGATCAATGAGCAGGGCATTATATTCTGCTACATTGTTGGAGCACGATTCTGTCAGAGAAAATGCTCTGGGAAGGACATGATTCTGTGGGGAGATAAACACAACCCCCATTCCGGCAATAATCTTACCTTTAGGGCTCATTCGCGATGCTCCGTCGAAGAACATCTGCCACACTTCTGAGGTTATGTTGGAGTTGAAGACTTCATCTGGAATATCCTCGTGAAGTTTTGAATATTCCGAAATTGGATGAGCGGCCAAGAACTCTACAAGGGCTTGGCCTTTAACCGCCTTCTAAGGGGTAAAGATCATGTCGTATTGAGACAAAAGAAGTGCCCATTTAACCAATCTTGAATTCAATGATCCCGGCTTTGTCATGAGAAGGCGCAAAGGATTCACTCTGGAGATGACATGTATGGCATGAACAGCCTAGCCATGATGGCGTCGTTGCTTATAACATTACCAGTCTGAGACCGGAAGTAGTAGATGTGTTGATTTGGCGAACTCTTACGATCATACGTATGCAATGTTGGTGGTTTAAACTTCGGTGGATATGGCACCGAATCCCACTCCAATGGGTAAGGACGGATTGCCCCTACTTTCTTTAATTCATCCCTCTGAGCTAGGGATGCAATTTGAGCTTGGAGGCCTTTAAGGACTTCGGCGTCTAAGGAAGAACCCTCTTTGGATTTCTCCGTCTTTGGCTGCTCATTGCTGAAATGTTCCTCCTCATCGTGATTGCTCCCGGCATCATTGTCATTCCGATTGCTGAGGAGTCGAGCAAGCATCTGTTGAATATTATCCAGGGCCTCTTGCTTGGTTTTGGAAGTTTACTCCTGAGCTTCCAGGCGCCGACGAAGGTCGTCGTTAGTGTTATCAGCCATATTGACTGATGCTCTGTCTGTTCGCACTGAGCTAACTATCGCTGAAGAGGCATACCCGCTGTCTTCATCTTCTTCATCCGATGGTTGGAGTGCTCTCCTGGGCCCCGGCGAGGCTAGGGCCGTTGAGGAGGAAGGCTGTTCATAATTATAGGGTATCGCCACCCTAGATCTGGTGTTTCGAAAAACACCCTCTTCATGCACCAAGACTTCGCCTAAGCCTGGGCTGTAATCTGGATCTGGGGAGCTGTAGGGGGTGTCGTCAGATGTTTGTCTTCCCCTGCGTAAATCTCGTCCTCTTCCGGTCATGTTGACGGATGTAGAGGGTGGATCCCGCGAGATGCTCCTTTTACGATGCTTCCTAGGGGCCTGTACCGACAATCGATCAAAACTGATCGTCGTCCAGGAGGAGTGGCGGGGATTGGTCCCAGCCGGCAATGGACCGAGTGGAGTGTCACCAACTGACATCCCACTTGTTGACAGCAGGAAGAAGAGGTTTGTTTATTTGTCAGCAATTCCCACAAATAAGACCCGCTTGGGCCTAAACAATGCAGCGCAGAGGCTCTTTTGGATTATATATAGGACACTGTCCTGCTCCTTTTATCCCCGCAGAAGGGATTAGCACTGAATAGTACTTCAGTTCTAGCTTCGCCAGCAGGTGCGAGCTTAGTGCTTGACGCACTAGAAAGCGGAGCACGCTGTGGTGCTTTACCTGTTATGCTGCTGCGAAGGCAATTAGCCTTAGATGGTACTTTGGCTCTAGCTTCGCGATTATAAACCCTGCGGGTACGCTGTGGTACGGTAGCTTCGCTCATGAGAACGAGGCCGACACAAGGCAATGCTGCTCTTGAATTGGGCGACGGTATGATTGCTGTCGTGACTTCATGGTCGGCAGCGTTGCTGGAGCAGAGAGACATCTTGCCTTTTTCTTCGCGAGACAGGCGCGGTTTTGGCGTAGCTACGCCTGAGGCTTCGGTCAGAGACTTCTGTTTAGGCCTCCACATCCGCTTTGGCAGAGGATATTTAGGTTCGCAAGGAACCTGATTAGCCACACGCGAGGCTGAAGGGTGTTGGCAGAATTCTGCTTCTGGTTTCTGTTTCGAAACCTCGGTCATGGAGACCTTTCTATGCTTCCATGCTCGAAGCATTAGACCACCCCCAGAGAGGACTTCTTCAAATCTTTCTTGATCGAACTGAACCACCAGGTTCTCAAAGGTGAAGGACTTGGACTGCGGGCGTGCTTCCTTGTTGCGCCAGAGGACCGCAGTAGGTTCGCAGAGAACCTTTTCTGTCTCTGCAGAGACTTTCCTTGAAGATTTAGCCAGAAGGGCTCTGGCTGCACTGGCTTTTCTGAATTCAGAGTTAGACCCGAAGGTCTGTTCGTCGCATTGCGACACTTGATTCTCGGTAGTGGAGAATTTAATCCCCAGCGGAGTCGCCATCTTGTTTTCTATTGATTTGCAAAGGGGAAAACTTACAAAAAAAAGAGTTGAGGAGCTAAATTACAAGTATTCTTAAAAAAAAGATTACAAGTAGATCTCCTCAGAGATTCTGGAGAAGTGTGCCGATAGGAGTCTGGTCAGCGCGCGACCACTTTATCCCTTTGACGATGCGAGCGATGAGATTCCCTTCTCGCCTGGTTCGGGGAATCAGAGAACAGAAGGTTAGTAGAACCCTCTTGCTACTTCTCAAAACCGCCTTCAATTAGGAATTCCTTCTTGCCTGGTTCCGGAGATTCCTTGAGAAGAAGGTACTTAGGGTATCAGCACCCTGATTAGAGAAGCAATTCTCTATAAAGTCTCTGAATTCAAGAATGCACGGCGCGTCGTGAAGAAGCCTCTGCTTGTGAAGTCCTCTCTCTTGCACCTGTCCCCTCTCTTCTCTCCTCGTACCCCTGATGGGCTATTTATAGGGAGAGCAAGGGTATAATCGTCCCTTGAAAATATGGAAACAGATTGAATCAAATCTGTTTAAATCTGGAAAGTAGCCTTGCTACGAGGCTAGGATCAGCTTCTGCGAAGCTAGAAATGGCAGGTCAGTTGATCCTCTTGATTTATTTTGATCCTTTCCATATCGTTGGAGGATTTTCCCTGATCTTCTTACTCATTTTAGAAGAGTCAAGGTATTGTGGCAATCAACTGCCGAATTTGATCTCCGATTTGATCTTAATTGGATTTGATCTGATTAGATCTGATCTCATCTGGAGATTTGATTGGTCAAAGGTTGACCATAGCAGACCAACAGCGGAGCTACCGCGTTGAGCTCACAGCGGAGCTGGAAGGCGCACCTGGCGAAGTCAGAAGAAAGCTCTTCAGCGGAGCTAGATAACATCTGTGGCGAAGATACCGAACATCCTTCTGCGCGGTTGTGTAGCTTCAAGCGAAGTTAACTCTCTGCGGAGTTGTGCTCAGGCGAAGCTATAAGTTGCTTCCTGGCGGAGCTTTGAATGGCTTAAAGGCGAAGTTGGATGATCTTAGCCTCTCAGGCGAGGCTATCCCTTTGGGCTCATGTGATGCTAAGTGCTAGCATTTTAGACCTGCTGAGGTCTGTTCAGAAACAATCCGGGTTTACTGTCTGCTTGCTGGATCAGTGGAGTCCAAGTTGCTTCCTTGTCCCTCGGAGATGGGTGAAAACTGGTCTTCAGCTCGTCTGTCACTTGTCTTTTGTAAATGTCAACAAGTTTAGACATTGTTTGGACCAATAAGAATCTTGTCTTTTTTAAGTGTCAACAGTACGCTCTTCCTAGCCAGTGAAGGAGACAGCCGAGCAGTCCACAAAGCAGCCCGTGGATAAACAGAAGGAGATTCGTTATGCCAAAGCTCTTCAAAAAGATGATGCAAGACTATTAACTCCCTTTCGCTTCGATGTTTTGGCTCAGCTGGCAGACATCCCTGCTTGGATCACTCTGTATAAGCTTCTTAGACTTTTCAAATCCATGAGGGAAGTTCTATGAGAAACAATGGCAGATTTTAAGATTTTCTTAACCCAGATTCCTGCCATCCCAGAGGATAAAGACGATGGTCACTGTCATCAGGGCTCCATACGTTCCCCATGCATCACATTTTCTCTGAGGATATGCAAATAAAGGGAAAACATGATAGAACCTTATACTATACATGATACATTGGATCATCTAAAGTGAGCCGCATTCAAGTTGATCTAAGATCCACTGAGCATTATGCCCTACCGTGTCATGAAGCACATAGAGGTTCCCACTAATCGATTAAGCGCTACACAGACTACCATTTATGGCTGATTGGTCGCTAATGTTGCATATTTAATATCATATTTTCATACTTATTTTAAAATAAAAGCCTGCATTGTCCTAATTAAATGTTGAATTTATTTGCAGGCCCATTCTTTAAGGAGATGAAGAGAAATGAGCCCAAAGCCCACCAAAATTCTGAATTAAATCATAATTAATTCACACTCAGTAAATCAGGAAAAAATCAAGAGGTTGAAAACTGGTTGAGAAGAATCCTCTCAGAATCGATCGGTTGAAGCAAAGATCAAGCAAGTTTGATTCAGATTCTGACTGGATACATTTTAGTATTCGAATCATAACTTTTGCTACAGAATCTCAATTCTGATGATTCAAGATGATCCAGAAAGCAGACTGACAGAGCTACAACTCTTATGTTGGTCATTATTTCTAATTCAGTCAGTTGTTAAGTGATATTCAGCAATCAACAAGCCAACAAACAGCAGATCAGAACTGAATATCCACCTCTACCCCCTCCATTTCTCCTATAAATACCTGCACTCAAAGGCAAAAGGAGGCCAATGCAGATTAGGATTTAGCTTAGTTTTCATTTCTTAGTTTAGGTTTTTAGTCTTTCTTTTATGTAATTTTAGTTTTCATTTATGTAATTCAGAGGAGATCGACTTTCATCGAAGAACAAGACTGAAGCTTGAGCTGGAGTGACACCGGTGTAAGACTTATTTCTTTTCTTTGATTGTAATGAAATCGAATCGGTGTTCTTTTTGTGTATGCACTTCTATTTAGTCTTCTTCTTCTTCTTCGTTTCTATTTTACTTTTCTTTTTCGTACAATCGTCTTCCAAGTGAGTCTAAAAGCATCGAAAGAGCCTTGCCATTACGAGTGCCACCGATAGCTCATGACGATGGAATAGAGTCTCTCTCTGTATCATCTCATTCTTGAAGTAGTCTTGATGATGTAATGTGGACGAAGACCAATACTCAAATCTTATGGGCTATGCGCTGAATGCCTCCACTTCAAGGTAAAATCGTCGCTGAAGACTCAAGGTAAGCTTTTGACGAAAAGAAGGTAAGCAATTGTTTTTATTTCTTTTCTTTCATTTCTGTAAATTAAACACAATACCTCTTCTAAATCATCCTTTTCACCTCCTTGTCACTTTCTTTCGCCGTTTTCTGATTTTTCCACCCTCTTCATCTTTCATATTCTTCTAACTTTAACTATAACTTTCTTTTTCTTTTTCTTAACTTTAAAAACAGAGAAGAACTTTCGTTTATATTCATAAAGATTTCAATAAAACTGTAAACGCTTCCATCGCAAACCCTCCTTGTGGATCACGACCCGCATAGCCACTTGCTATAGCGGAAGAATTGAGCACTTGCACATCTCCTTTCTAAAGTTCTATAATTCTGTATTTTGTGTGCAGGTTGAGCTTCAATCAAATTTTAGCGCCGTTGCCGGGGAGGGTAACATGTTTTTTATTGAAATCTGAAATTTTTTTTTTTTTTTGAAATCTGAATTTTTTTTAGAGCTAAACGAATTTTCTTCTCTGTTGCAGGTTCAGGGCAAGCAAAGTAGAAATAAAGGATTGCAGAAACATATAAGTGGTCTTGGGTCTTTGTTCCAAAAAACAGAGACCAAGGACCCTCTGAATTGCCGCGCTTTCGTGGCTTTTGCTACGTTTTCGCGGCAAGGAGGAGTGCACTACTAACCATCTTTTTGCAGGGCAGCTTGCTTTGCAAAATTCTAGCTTTCTGCAACTCTATTTTCTTTTATATGCCATAACATAAACCTGCTAATAATCAACAGTAAAAGATTCGTTGAAAGTTAAAAATTGATTAGACATTTGCATTCTAGGCACAAGTCTTTTCAATTCTTTTACTTTACTGTTGAAGAGAGCTGGAGACAAGGTATGTATGCATAGCATATAGTTTAGGAAACATTCTTGGGTGATTTTGCTTTTGAATGCTACTTTTCTATATCTTGCACACTTGCACGAATCAATTCTAAGGGCAAAACCCAAATCTAGATAAGGTGGGGATTTGAACACCCTTCCTTAGCCCAAAAACCATCTCCAAGCACTCACTAACCCAAGCCTAACTTAAAATGAGTAGACGTTGGCCCTAGGGACATCTCGGACTCAATTAGGAGATTATCCTAAGGGGAAAAAATGTTGGAATCTAACTCCTGCAAAATCAGTGTCTAGGAAAGGGATTGAGGGCCGAAAGCCCGAAGGTTGGTGGTTATTTAATTAAGGAACGTCTTTGACGGAAAACCTCCCACCAACCTTGCCCTGACCTGGCTGATTAGCTTGTGGTTAAAGTCTACATTAGACCTCTCGTGGACAGTCTAACCAGTTAGGAGTCGTCTAGGTCCTAAGTCTACCCTAACTTAGGCTAGAATTTTTTCTTTTTTGTTTGTTTATTTGTTTGTTTTTTCTTTGTTTGTATTCTATTGTGTGATATGGACTATAATAATAATATTTTCAACTACAATAATAATCCATATTACACACCGACTTCATTTTCGGATATTACCAACCCGGCATATCATAACTTTGACCAACCTAGTGTGCCGGATTGGTCTTATCCGAATCAATATGACCCATACCCCCCATCTAATAACTATAATTTCCATAATGATTTCAACTCTTCACCGAGTCAGTGGGGATTCACCTCCCCCGAGCATAATTTCCAACCACCTTGCCCTCCTTCTCCACCCAGTCCACACTATGTTCAAGATTCATACTCAGTTCCACCCGTCCAAAATAGGAAACCATCAATTATGGAAATGAGTATGCGTGAGTCCAAACACAAATCCCAAAATCTGATGGACTCACAATTTCACTACCACTTCCAAGACAATTCTTCATCTTTTCATCAAAACAATGAACCTATCAACTATGAAAAGATGCTTGAAGCCATGACTCAGGCTCAAAACACTCGTAATCGTGACATAGATATGATGGTCGAATCTCTACGTTCCCACCGTCCTGATGTCACTAACTATTCTGTTAGAGCCGAAGAGTCATGTAGTTTTGGAAATCAAGATTCCATTTCAGAACAACCACTTGAACTTGCCCAAACTCCAAATTTTGAAAAAGATATTGATAGTTTAGCAAGTTTTCCTTTTCCTGAAATAGAACTTGAGAATGAATATGATCTTGAACCCCAACTTAGTGATTCAATGCTTCTTCCTGATTCAATAATGACTCCGGTATCTTCACCTGATTTCGATCTTTTCCCCGAGTCAACATTGGATCCTATACCAATCCATAATGAAATTGAATCACCCATCTGTGAGGATCATATTGAACTTGACCAATTATACACTCTTGAAGATCCTATTGACAAATTGGCAAGTTCTCAATTTTTTGATATTGAAGTCAATGAGATATGTGACCTAAATTCTCATATCTGTGATCCAGTTCAACTTTCTGAATCAATCTTGACTCCTGTTGTGTTACCAAACTTGAGTAATGTTTTAGAGTCAGTTTTGATTCCTCCACCTATCATTCATGAACTGGAATCACCCACATTAAGTCACATTCCATTGTTAGAAAATACATGTGGACTGGAGTTTCAACTTCTTGACTTGGACCCAATTTCTGAACCTATTTCGACTCCTGAACCTTTACTTGACTTAAGTCACCTTCCTGAGTCGGTATTAGTTCCTGTCCTTCCTGAGTCCAAGTTAACTGTTCTATTCTGGGACGAGGTGGTTGACAAATTTGACTCCGAAATCAATTATGGAATTTGGAAATTAGATGGGGTTAAATTTTTAATAAAACTTCTTAATGGAGTTATCTTTTAATGGGTTATATTAAAGATATTTCTGGTGGGTTCCTCCGAGACCCAAGAAAAGTTGATTGGGCCATGTTTCGTGGACCAATCAGACCACCACCGGAACCACCACCTTAAGGTAACCTTTTCCTTCCCTTTCGTCTTTTTCATGCATCTATGCATTAATTCATACATTGAGGACAATGCATGAGATAGGTGTGGGGGAGGGTCTAACATAACTTTTCTTTTTGCTTAAAAAAAATTGACATTTTTCTTTACTTTTAAAAACTTTTTGAAAAATAGAAACAATATTTTTACTTATTTTTGTAAGAAATTAAGTTAATTTTAAGGAATAGGAAAATTCAAATTAGGATTTCTTATACTTGGTCAAAATAAGATTATTTGTTTGATTTTTAGGGTTAGGAAGATAATTTGTCAAAGTAATTTAGTCTTGATCTTTACCTTGATGAAATATGCACACTTCATATACTTACACACTTAGGGTTCAAAAACAAAGATTCTTATGCCTTATAAAAAAAGAAAAAAGAAAAAAAAAAGATAAAGATAAACAAATCTAATTATTGATTAGCTAGGTGCTTTGGCCTAAGAAAGCCTTAGTATTTATGTGAAAGATGATTAGATAAGTTTAAAAAATATATAAAAAAAATCCTCTGATTAAGCTGGGTATTTGTGCCTAATAAAGCATAAGTATTCACGCCTAAAAGAGGTTCATATAATAAAATCCTTAGTTTTGTGGCCTTGTTTGCTCGAGTCCTTAAGTCTTAGGGGTGTTTTCTCACCTGGTGCCCTAAGACCGTCTGGTTTGGGAGTCATCGATTAAAGGCTCGTTACATGGGCAGATTAGAAAGCCTAAACTAAGGAATAATACCACCAAAAAATATATATATATATATAAATAAATAAGGCATAAGAGTTAGAGTTAATGAACCCTTAGTTAAAATTTTCACAGTCACAAGTGCATATGACTTAGGGTAAAGTAATAGACGAGATGAGAAGTACAATTTGACTCCTTACTTTAATTTGATAACAAATTTTTGAATAGAGATTAAGTTTAGGAATGAAAAATTCATTTTTCCTATAACTTATAGATTGCTTAAATCTTACAATTATATGTCAAATATTTTTTCTCTTTCAAAATGCTTTTCGAAAATACTAACTCTTTATTTCCCTTTCTTTATGGATTTTGTGGGTGCAATCCGCTGAAAACCCTCACGAGACAAAACTCGTCCTCTAGGGGTAACCTAGAGGTTTAACAGCTTGTTGCACATGCTCAGTGCAATCGCGTGACCTGCGAAAGTGGTCTAATAATCCTTAGTATAGTTTAGTTGTTTTGCTCGAGGACGAGCAAAAGATAGGTATGGGGGTGTGATTGGTCGCTAATGTTGCATATTTAATATCATATTTTCATACTTATTTTAAAATAAAAGCCTGCATTGTCCTAATTAAATGTTGAATTTATTTGCAGGCCCATTCTTTAAGGAGATGAAGAGAAATGAGCCCAAAGCCCACCAAAATTCTGAATTAAATCAGAATTAATTCACACTCAGTAAATCAGGAAAAAATCAAGAGGTTGAAAACTGGTTGAGAAGAATCCTCTCAGAATCGATCGGTTGAAGCAAAGATCAAGCAAGTTTGATTCAGATTCTGACTGGATACATTTTAGTATTCGAATCATAACTTTTGCTACAGAATCTCAATTCTGATGATTCAAGATGATCCAGAAAGCAGACTGACAGAGCTACAACTCTTATGTTGGTCATTATTTCTAATTCAGTCAGTTGTTAAGTGATATTCAGCAATCAACAAGCCAACAAACAGCAGATCAGAACTGAATATCCACCTCTACCCCCTCCATTTCTCCTATAAATACCTGCACTCAAAGGCAAAAGGAGGCCAATGCAGATTAGGATTTAGCTTAGTTTTCATTTCTTAGTTTAGGTTTTTAGTCTTTCTTTTTATGTAATTTTAGTTTTCATTTATGTAATTCAGAGGAGATCGACTTTCATCGAAGAACAAGACTGAAGCTTGAGCTGGAGTGACACCGGTGTAAGACTTATTTCTTTTCTTTGATTGTAATGAAATCGAATCGGTGTTCTTTTTGTGTATGCACTTCTATTTAGTCTTCTTCTTCTTCTTCGTTTCTATTTTACTTTTCTTTTTCGTACAATCGTCTTCCAAGTGAGTCTAAAAGCATCGAAAGAGCCTTGCCATTACGAGTGCCACCGATAGCTCATGACGATGGAATAGAGTCTCTCTCTGTATCATTTCATTCTTGAAGTAGTCTTGATGATGTAATGTGGACGAAGACCAATACTCAAATCTTATGGGCTATGCGCTGAATGCCTCCACTTCAAGGTAAAATCGTCGCTGAAGACTCAAGGTAAGCTTTTGACGAAAAGAAGGTAAGCAATTGTTTTTATTTCTTTTCTTTCATTTCTGTAAATTAAAACACAATACCTCTTCTAAATCATCCTTTTCACCTCCTTGTCACTTTCTTTCGCCGTTTTCTGATTTTTCCACCCTCTTCATCTTTCATATTCTTCTAACTTTAACTATAACTTTCTTTTTCTTTTTCTTAACTTTAAAAACAGAGAAGAACTTTCGTTTATATTCATAAAGATTTCAATAAAACTGTAAACGCTTCCATCGCAAACCCTCCTTGTGGATCACGACCCGCATAGCCACTTGCTATAGCGGAAGAATTGAGCACTTGCACATCTCCTTTCTAAAGTTCTATAATTCTGTATTTTGTGTGCAGGTTTAGCCTCAATCAATGGCTCCAATGTCAATAGTATGCGCCTGATGGGTAAGATTAAATTTAGATGCCAGATCGGAGATTTAAAGTCTGAAATGATATATTATATCATTGATGCCGATATGTGTTACAACCTGCTGTTGGGACGACCATGGATCCACCGCAACTCCATCGTCCCGTCTACCTTGCATCAAGTAATGAAATATGTTGATGAACAAGGAATAGTGAGAACGTTGATTACTAAAAGGTATCAGTTCAAGAGGGTAGAGGATTACTTCACTGACTTCCTCCTCTACCAAGATTCTCTTAAGACTAATGAGAATCTGCAGCTAGAAGAATCAGACTCTGGCAATGAAGCAGATACGGAACTAGAGACAAAAGAAGAATATCTTTGGAAAATAAATCCTTTTATAACGAGCGTATAAGCTCGATTTCAATACTACTGTCAATGTTGAAGGCAAGTGGTTTATCAATGTAGACTTAGATTTGGTTTACTTTTCTACATTTGCTTCTGATTTTGTACATTCAGACACTAGTACTGACATAGATAGTGACCAATGGTCAACACTAGATGCTCTGACATTACTGCATATACCATTTAAGTCATCCTTCATGGTGCGTGAAAAGACCAGTGATGAACAAGGGGCTTTCTTCAAAGTGCCAGCTAAACGTAAAGGTCAAAAGGCAATTCTATTTGGGAAAATCGAGTCTGAGCCAGTGACTCGTAAAAGCTCGGAAGATGATTTGAAATCCCCATATTTCTCTCATTACGGGCCAAATTCATGTCGTATGATTGAGAATATGGAATATGACCTAATGAAAAGGTCCGTCTTAAACTTTGGTCAAAGAAGAAGAACAGTGCTTCGATCTTTTGTTCCAAGAGAGAAGGCCCCTGACTATTATCATCAACTCGGAGGGGATTATAATTCTTATGATTTTGATGATATAATTAACCTATAAATTAAGCTACTAACAAGTTAGATAAGTAGTGTTGTCTTATTTCTGGATAAGACTTTACTTGGAGAATGGATGAATTTGAGCTATCAATATCACATTATATATGGAGGATGGAAGAAATTATGTGAAGCACCACAAATTTCATATTCAAGGTAATAAAGATCTACTAGGAGCAAAACATATCAAGCTCCACAAAATCAAGCTATTTACATGATACATCAAGTTATGAAAGATCAAAAAGGAGCCAGAAATATATTGAGCTACAAATTTCATCATTAGAAACTATGTAAGTAATCATATAGTATATTTATTATCAAATATATTTGACACATAGTAGGATCTTTCTATTTCAGTTTCTAGGTAGAAACTCCATTCTACCATCTCATTCTACCATTCAATCTGATTCTACCATCTCTACCTATTAAAGACCAAACTGAGAGTGTTCTATCTTAATTCTGATTTAGTTGATTATTCTCTAGACTTTATATTTTCAGTACTGTGTTGACTAGGTTATCACACCACATAGGTTGTACTTCACTTAGTTAACTTTTCACTCTTTGCATTAACTTATTTCACACAAGTGGGCAGTACGTACCTTTCTTTTCAACTGAAAATCTGAGTCTGTCCATGTCACACTGTCTAGTTAAGTGACAGTACTCTACAGCCCCAAACTATCCAGTTTTACAGCTGAATTAGAGATCCATTGGGTATATATTTGGGAGAAATCTTCATCACTTTCCCTATCTCTAAAGACTCCATATTTTCTCTATATCCTATATTGCAACAATAGCATTTATTTCCCAAGATTTAGCACACTTTTGATATCTTGTTTCAGCAGCATTAAATGCTCTAACGGGCAGAAAAATCTGCCTATCTGTTGTCTCCAACAGTTGGATTCACTTTGATCTTAGCTTGTTGTTTATATACTACCTTGTCAATTCATTTCAACTAGAAGAACATACAATCCAACACATCCTAAAAATTTAAGAAAAGCTAAAACAGTGCTCTTCAACCGTTCAAGCCTTAAATTTTAGATTTCTTCAAACTAAAGTGGTTAAGCCAATCATTAAAGTTCCCAATTTTCAGAGAAAGTCTCAAGCATTCTATTCAAGAGAATTCTTTCACTTCATTTATTTCTCTATTGAAGAATCTCATTCTTATTCTTTGTATTTATTATAAATTCTCATTCTTATTGCTTCAGACTTTTGTGCCAAGCTATTGATTGATAATATTTAGAACATATACTTGCATAGAGTCTCCTATTGTATTTTATTATTGTGTTTATTTTAGTTCTCGTATTGTGTTAGAGAAGAAAATCTTTTGTCATACTTATTATTGTGTGCCTCAAGATAGAGGTAGTGTGAAAATTCAAGATCGAAAGTATCTTGTAGTTTGTAAATTCAAGATTGTGTAGATAACCTAGAGGGGGTGAATAGGTGATGGGCTAATCAAATGACAAACAATGTGAAAATTAAAACTTATTATGCAAACTAAAACTATTACACAACGTATAACCAAAGAGTGAAACCGAATTATTGGTGAAGGGCTCTAAACTTCTCCTCAAGATTCCTCTAGACTAAGAGTTGAGGTGCTACTTTAGCTCTCTTGGTCCAATACGAGTGTTAGCATATACAATATCAAGCATGTAAAAATAGATAAGAAATAAGAGCATGCAAGATATCAAACAATCTCAGAGTAAACAATAATAGCATGTATATCTATGGAGCATAAGTAATATCAAGCATGTAATAGATGAGCACAAATATAATAAGCATACAAGATATAAGAACAAGTGAGTTGTGTGTGAGAGAGAGAAGCAATCACAAACACGGGAGATTTGTTTCGAGGTCCGAGCCACTTGCTATTCGTACCCGCTTTCACCGCAATAAAGAATTTCTACTAAAAATGATCCCCAAGATCACTTGGTGTCACAACACCTACGAAAAGCTCCCTCAAGAACTCAATGGACATGCAAGTTCCTCACTTGTTCCTACAAGAATAACACATAATGCGAACTCGCAAGCTCGCTGAGGCTGCAACCTCCAACTTCTTCTCAATACAAGATAGAACACTTTATGATCACTTCTCTTGATCACAAATAAACACTCTCACATACAATGATCCTATAAGATAGTTTAGAAATGAAAGACTCAAGCTTGTGTGAGAAAACTAGATAGATTTGAAAGTGAAAAACTCAAAAAAATCCTATTAAAAACTCAAGAGAATCACTCTTGAAAAACTCGCTTTTGATATGAAAATGAAGCTCTAAAAACTTGTTGGGAAACTCTGTGGAGGATAGGAAAATAGACTCTTGGAAACACTTGTGAAAAACTTCTTGAAAGCTGACCAAAAAACCATTTTTATGGGCATAAAAAATAACTAGCCGTTGGACTCTGAACCCAGGCCAGATTGACCTGTCGGTTCCAACGGTCAAATTTTTAACCGTTAGGGTTGTCGGTCGATCGCCCGGTCGACCGCACCCAAAAATCAGAGAGCAACCCCTCTGGTCGGTCGACCACTCGGTCGAACGGGGCCAACCCGAGAGCTCTATAACCAGAGACTTTCAAGAGTCGGTCGACCGGTCGATCGATCGTCCATAGGGCATGTGCACTTGTGCACATCGTTCGACTGCTCGGTTTGACCGACTCAAACTTCGGGCGACCGGTCGATCGACCGGAAGCAGCCCAAATCACATTTTAAGCATCTTTTTAAATATATTTTAAATACCAATAAATCTCCATAAATTTTACAAGAATAAGTTCGTGTAAATACAATGTAGCATAAATATGTGTGATCAATAATCAAACATGTGAACTATTTTTGAGGTATAGAAATTAAAACATAAACCAAAACTGATATTTTTCAAAAGCCAACCTCTAAATGAAAATTTGAATTTTCTATAAACTTGTATAAATACAAAAACAAGATATTAAAACACATTTTAAGTATAGTGTATATAGATAGAATCCAATACACAGTAAATGATATATACTTGTTTTTGACAATAAAAATCAAAATAAGTTTTGATAAAAAAACTAAAAAACATGAACTAGATACATCAAAATAAGTTATCTAAGCATGTGAAGCATAAATGCATATGAATGAAATCAAATATACATATAAACTATGTAAACTTGTTTGATGAAATCTATTCATGAAACTGAAAGATGTATTCTTGAAACTCAAATCCAAAACGGTTAAACAAAAACTAAAACATTTAACATGAAAGATAATATAAAAACTTTTTTTTGTGTGTTTGTATGAGCTTAAGTAATCCATAACTAATCTATCTTTTACATACATTTTAAACAAAAATCTTAAACTTACAAACTCTTGACTCAACTCTTCTCTAGAAAATCTTTTCTCCCTCTTGACTTGATCCAAACTAGATTCGATCGAGGTAGACACCTCCTTGAGTACTTGATGCGATCTTTATGCTCGAGCTCTTGAATCAACATGTGATAACTTCAAAACTTGACTTCGAATCTTTTGTTGAAGCTAAATACTGAATTAAGATCTTGATAGATATCTAAAACTTAATAAATACAAGATCATTAGTACCATTGCTATGTAAGTTAGTCATCATCAAAACTAGAGTGATAGGCCTTTGGGCTAACAGATTGGATAGCATCTTGGTGGGTTGAAAATTCAAGCTCAAGGAAGAGTCTTGGTGGTTGTAATCCTTGCTTTAAGGAGAAGCTATTTAGTAGATTTGCATATCTTAGAGAGGCGACCTATAGGTGGTGGATATAGGGGAGTTTCCTGAATCACTCTAAAAATTGCTTGCATTCTCTCTGGTGTTACTTTTGTATTTTATCTGTTGTACCCTTGCTGTTATATTGTTGTTTTCTACTCTCTATTGATTCTACCATCCATCCTACTATCAAACTGGGTGATTCAACTACTCTGCCTTATTTTATCGTATTTAATTTTAAATTACTCTGACCCTATTCACCCCCTCTAGGGTTCAACATCTGGTATCAGAGCATTGATACTCCTATTTATGGCTTTATATCCTAGAGACTGATCCTATGGCTTTCACTAGTGACCTTATTCTACAAGAGCGGAGATCCAATAATAGACCTTCACTATTTAATGATACTAATTATGCATATTAAAAAGCATGCATGAGAATTTATATTCGGTCTATTGATTGAAATTTTGGGGTATGATTGAAGATGGCTACACCTTTTCTACTATAGAGGTTGATGGTAAGAAGGTTCCAAAATCTTGGTCAGAATGAGACGAGAGAGATCTCTCTTATGCTAATTAAATTTCAAAGCCGTTAGTTTTATTATCAATGAATTATCTTGCAATGAGTTTCATAAAGTTATGAATATCACTTGTGCTAAAAAAATGTAGAATTATCTTGAAGTCACCCATGAGTGGACTAATGAAATTAAATATGCTTACACAAGATTTTGAATCTATTTGATTGTTACCTAACGAGTCTATTGATGAATTTCTTAATAGGTTCAAAGCATTGCTAATAATCTCCAATCTCTTAGAAAAGTTATTACTTACTTTGAAATGAACAATAAGGTGTTAAGGTCTCTACCCATGGAATATAATAGCATCACCAATTCAATAGAGATCTACAAAGATATCAACGCTCTCTCTTTCTAAGAATTAATAGGGATCTTGAAAAATACGGAGATCAAAATAATCTTCAAAAGAAAAGAGAGCAAGATGATGCTACTGAAATGAAAAAGAAAAGCATAGCTCTCAAAGGAACACAAGATGAATCTTCAAGTGAAGAAAGTACGAATGAAGATGATGAATTTGCTTATGTCATCAAAAAGTCTAACAAAATGGTGAGGAAGAAATTCAACAGAAGGAGAAACTTTCAAAAATCAAATAGAAGAAAAGATGAGACTGGCTCTATAAATTGTCATGAATGCAATAAACCCTGTCACATTAAGAAAGATTGTTCCAACCTAAAAGAAAAACTAAAAAATTCTTCAAGAAGAAGAAAACTTTATATGTGGGTTGGGATGAATCTGAACCAAGTTATTCCAAGAATGAAGAAAAAGATGAAGCAAATTTGAGCATCTCAAATGAAAACATATGCTTCATGGTGGACAATGAAAAGGTAACACTCGATGACTATATTACTTCTGAAGAAATAGAAGATTCTTACATTGAGTTAGCTGTAGAGTACAAAAAAATTTCAAAAATAATTTACTACTTTAAAAAATGAACATGCATCTTGTCCATCTATTTATGAAAATATCTTAAGAAAGAAAAATGAATTGCTTGCGAAAACTATAGATCTCCAAACTGAAAATGATAATTTAAAGATCCGTTTAAAAAGATTTACTGATGTTGCTTCAATTTCTAATATTATTCATGTAAAAATCAGGCTGGTAGAACCGGATCAGGTCCTGGTAGGATACCATCCTACCGATAACAATCTGGTAGGATGCCATAATGTCGATAAAAAATCATGATTTCATAATAATTCTCATCACAACAATGCTTCAAATCTGATTTGCACATATTGTATGAAGAGAAGTCATATTAGTACTTCATGTTTCATAAATTTTTTTTCATACTATTTCATATCTAAAATGGGTTCCTAAACAAGATACTAATATTTAAGGACCCAAAAGACATTGGGTACCTAAAATATATCTCTAAATTCTCTTATAGGCATCCAATCTTTCTCAACGTAGAATGAACTGGTACCTTGATAGTGGTTGCTCAAGACATATGACGGGAGATTCAAATATTTTTGCGAACCTATCAAGTTGTAAAGGTGGCACAGTCACCTTTGGTGATGATGGTAAAGATAAAATCATTGGTATTGAAACTATTGGTAAGAAATATTTTCCTATTCTTGAAAATATATTGCTAGTAGATGGTTTGAAGGCTAATCTTATTATCATTAGCCATTTATGTGATAAATGCATGAATGTCATTTTTAGACCTAGCAAATACATTATCATTGATTGTGAAAGAAATATTTTATTTGAAGCACTTTGAAATAAAAATATTTACACCATTAATATTACTGATTTAACTGACCAAAGTGTGAAGCATTTGGCCGCATTAGAAGATGACTCCTGGTTATGACACAAAAGACTTGGACTTGCTAATTTTGATCTTTTATCAAAATTATTCAATAAAGGGCTTGTTTGAGGATTTCCCACATTGAAGAAGCCCAATGAGATAACTTGTGATGAATGCAAAAAAAAACAAGCAAGTTAAAAGTTCTTTTCATTCAATACGTGAGGTATCTACTCCAAAAACCTTGCAAGTTTTACCCATGAACTTATGTGGTCTTATGAGCACTTCAAGTTTGAATAGCAAATATTATGCTTTTGTTATTGTCGATGACGTTTCTTGATTTACATGGATTTTATTTTTGACTCATAAAAGTGAGGCTTTTAATTTCTTTAAATATTTTGCAAAAAGGTGAAAAAAATTAGCTCTTATATTATCAAAATTCGTAGTGATCATGGCAGTGATTTTGAAAATGAAAATTTCATTGAGATTTGTCTTAATTATGGCATTACACACATTTTTGGGGCACCAAGAACACCTCAACAAAATGGTGTTGTCGAAAGAAAAAATAAAACTTTGCAAGAAATGACACGCACTATGTTAAACTTATTTGTTTTATCAATATATTTTTGGGCGGAAGCAATTTGCACTGCTTGCTATATTTTGAATTGTATTATTATTCGTCCTATTTTGAAAATACCCTTTTTTAACTTTTCTTCAATAAAATCCCAAATATATCATATTTAAAGTTTTTGAATGTAAGTGCTTTATTCTTAATATCAAAGATAGTTTGGATAAATTTGATTCAAAATTAGATGAAGACACTTTTCTTGATTATTCCACTTCTAGTAAAACTTATAGAGTATTTAATAAACGTTCATTAAATGTCATTATATGTTGAAGATTTCATGCATGTGAGCTTTAACGAGACTAACCCTCATATTTTAAATATTATTGAAGAAGCAGATATTTCAGGTTCTGCAGATTCTGATAGAATCGATCCTATGATAGAATCAATCCTATCAGCAGTGTTTCTGATCTTACCAGCAGTGAACAAACTCATGATGAACAAAAACTTAAGACTTCAGATAATTTTATATCTTCAAATACATCCTATCCAGAACTGCTAAAGTCTTGGAAGATAATTAACGATCATCCAACTGACATGATAATAGGTGATGTATCAAGAGGGGTAAAAACTCGCTTTCAAGCTCTAAATGTGATTACATTTGGTTTTCTATCTCATATTGAACCTAGAAATATTAATGAAGTTTTAAATGATAAATTTTGGTTTTTGGCCATGCAAGAGAAATTGAATAATTTTGATAGAAATTATGTTTGAGATCTTGTAGAAAGACCTAAGGATTGTTCTGTTATTAGCACAAAATGGGTTTTTTATAACAAGCTGAATGAAAGTGATATTGTTACTAGAACCAAAGGTCGAATTGTTACCCAAGGATACAATCAAGAGGAAGGAAGGCATAGATTTTAATGAGACTTTTGCTCCTATTGCTAGATTAGAAGTGGTTCGAATGCTTCTAGCCTATGCAAGTTTTAAAACTTTCGATTATTTCAAATGGATGTCAAAAGTGCTTTCTTAAATGGATTTTTGAATGAGGAAGTTTATGTGCAACAACCTCTAGATTTTGAGATGTGTTTTTTCATATTATGGTTTCAAATTAAAAAAGGCTTTATATGGTTTAAAGCAAGCAGCTTGTGCTTGCAATGAAAAGTTTCTTATTGAGAATAATTTTTCTAAAGGAAATTTTGATACTACTTTATTTATCAAATATGTTGACCAAGATCTTTTGCTAGTTCAGATTCATGTTGATGATATTATTTTTGGATATACTAATGAACCTTTATATGAAAATTTCTCTACAAAAATACAACAAGAATTTGAAATGAGTCTCATAAGAGAACTCAATTTCTTTCTTGGTTTGCATATCAAACAAGCAAAAGATAGAATCTTTATCAATTAAGAGAAGTATGCTCGTAAACTTGTGAAAAAGTTCAAGATGAAAAACTCAAAGGAGATGGCTACTCCAATGAGTACTTCTACCAAACTTGACAAAGATGCAAATG
The DNA here is from genome assembly GCA_038442645.1 of Agave tequilana. NCBI lineage: Eukaryota > Viridiplantae > Streptophyta > Magnoliopsida > Asparagales > Asparagaceae > Agave > Agave tequilana. The sequence continues at coordinate 27,125 of JAVJIF010019085.1, read as the reverse complement.
GTAAGAATGTAGATGAAAAACTCTATAGAGGTATGATCGGTAGTCTTCTCTACTTAACTGCAAGTAGATCAGATATCATGTTCAGTGTTTGTCTTTGTACACGATTTCAAGTTTCACCAAAAGAATCTCACTTACATGCTATAAAATAAACTATTAGATATGTTAAAGGCACTTTGAATTTTGAGTTATATTATCCTACGTATGCTAGTTTTGATCTTTTGGGATAAAGTGAAGCAGATTTTACCAGAAGTAAAACTGATAGAAAGGGTACAAGTAGAACATGTCAATTTCTTGATCATTCACTTGTATATTGGTTTAGTGAGAAATAAAATTGTATTGTACTTTCTATAACAGAGGTAAAGCATATTGCTGCCGGATTATATTGTGCACAAATTTTATAGATGAGGCAAACTTTGCAAGACTATGGTGCCCAATTTGATACGACTAGTATATTATGTGATAATATTAATGCAATTAACTTATCCAATAATTTTATTTTACACTCTCACACTAAACACATAGATGTGAGACATCACTTTCTTAAAGATCATGTTAAATGTGGAGAAAACTTACTAAAATTATTAATACCCACAATCAACTTGTTAATATTTTTACTGAACCTTTGCCTATTAAACTATTTTCCAATATTCATAGAAATCTGAGCATTTGCATACTGGAATAATTTTTATTATTAATTTTTCTTAAGCTACTGTAATTTCAGACATTCTACCAGCAGGTTCTACTACCAGCATCCATTCTACCAGACCAGTTTGACTTGATCGAGCTAAACCTGCACAGAAAATACAGAATTTTTAGAACAAGGCTAGGTCCTCAGTTCTATCCTATAGCAAGTCACTATGCGGGTTATGATCTACATAGAGGGACTGCGATGGAAGTTTTGTGTAAGTTTCTTCTTTTAAGTTTATAAAAATAAGCTTCAAAGATCTTCTTATTTTTGGTAAAAGAAAACAAATAAAGTTAGTTAAGTTAAAAAAAAGATGGTGGAAGAAGAGACGGTGTTGTTTTTGTTTTATTTACAAAAGAAAAGGAAAAACTAAATAAAAAGGCGAATATTAATTTTGGAGTGGAATTATAAACTAATGAATAGGAAGCAAAAAATAGTTACCTCTACTGTTGCATCATAACAAAAATTTATCTCAGTGTAAAATAAAGTAAGCAGATGGGAAGAGTAAGTTGAATGTGGTTCTTAGCTAGATCGAGTACGATGAAGAAAAGTAGAAAACTCTATTGATGTCACTTCAATACAATTCTCTCTTGATGAAGGATTACATCAGTGTCACTCTAATTACAATTCTTCTTCTCTTCTCATGTAACTCTCTTTAACCTAAACTAAAATAAAAATTACATTGAAAAAGAAATAAAAACCTAAACTAAACTAAATTAAAGCTCTCTGCTACCGTTTCTCCCTCTGCCATCTAAAGATACAGGTATTATAGGAAAAAGAAGATAAGGGATAGAGTAAGGAGATAGGGGGAGCAAACGCTCCCCCAGATTCAAAGACATGGTCGTGAAAATGCGACTTTTGCCGCGTTTTCACAGTAAGATCCTGGCTGTAGGGACAGGGTCTGGGAGCATATGTCCATTAATTCTTTCTCTATCTTTCTATCCAATTGGATCTTCAGTTGACGATATATCCTTTGTTTTTCAGCTCAATCAATTTGGTCTTCAAAAAATCCATTTTTACTTGCATTTTGATTGGTATTATCGCATCTGATAATTCTGATCTTTAGATAAGATGACTTCTAGAATAACTGAATTTGAATCGATCCCCTTTCTTTTGAACTTTTGGATTTAATTGGATAAATCTGTCAATCTCTCTCTTTTCTTTCTTAATTATACTACATGCCAAATTACATTAAATAACAGAGTTTTATTTAAATATAATTATAGAAATGTGGCACATATAATATGAAAATGTAATGCATGTGTACGATCACACCTCCACGCCTATCTTTTGCTCATCCTCGAGCAAAACAAAAAGTAGAGCTAACCTAACTTAACTCACTTTCATAGGAATCATGGTTGCACTTAGCACGTACAACAAACCTTTAAACCTCTAGGTTACACCTAAAGGACGAGTTTTATCTCGTGAGGATTTTCAGTGGGTTGCACCTATAAAATCCATAAATAAAAAAAATAAAATGTTAGTATTTTTGAAAATACATTTTTAAGAAAAAATATTTGAAGTATTAATGTAAAAATTCAAGTAATTTATAAGTCATAAGATTATGAAAACTTAGTCATTTCTAAACTTAGTCACTATTCAAAAACTTGTTTTCAATCAAGGTAAGGATTAAAACTGTATTTCTCTTCTAGTCTATTATTTTACCCTAAGTCATATGCACTTTTTGTTCGTGAAAATTTAACTCGGGATTCTTCAACTCTAACTCTAATACCTTATTTTATTTTAATTTTTTACATTTATGGCGGTAATATCTCTTAGTTTTATTAGGCCTTCTAATTTGCTCATGTAATGAGCCTTAGTCGGTGACTCCAAAATCGCACGATTTTAGAGCACCGGGTGAGAAAACACCCAAGACCTTAAGACTCAAGAAAATAAGGCAACAAAACTAAAATTTTTATTTATATGAACCACTTTTATGCATGAATATTTATGCTTTATGAAGCACAAATACCCAATTTAATTAGAGAATTTTTTAAGTAATAATTTTTTTTATATAAGACATAAGAATCTTGTTTTATAATCCTAAGTGTGTAAGTGTATAAAGTATGCATATTTCATAAAAAAAATCAAGACTAAATTACTTTTTCAAGCTTTCTTCCTAACCTCAAAATAAAACAAATACTTTTATTTTAGCCAAGCATAAGAAATCCTAATTATGATCTTCTTATTCTTTAAAATTAACTTAATTTCTTACAAAAATAAATCAAAGTATTATTTTCTTTTTTAAAAAGTTTTAAAAAAAGGATTATATATATATGTATTGGCAAAAACCTAAATTAGTATGTTAGTAAACCTTCCCCACACCTAGCTCACGCATTGTTCTCAATGTATGAATGAAATGCAATAATACATGAAAAGGTGAAAGGGAAGGAAAATTGTCACCTCAAGGTGATGGTTCCGGTAGTGGTTTCATTAGGCCAAACATTTTTACCCAATTTAGATATTATGAATTTTCATGGAACCTACCTTTCTTGACCTCTTTCTAATTAACATTTTTATACTCCTCAATATGAATAGGATCAAGCAAGATTCTAACATGAAATTTTTTCAGTTATATGACCAATCTTGGAATATCATAAATGAGTCATATTGATCTAAACCTTGGTCCAATAATGGAATGTGATTTTGTGGAATGGATGATTTGGGCTCTACAATGAAAGGAATAAGAATCGATACTGACTCAGAAATAAAACTCAAATCAAGTTTCGAGAGTAGGAGGTAGTTCATGAGTTTGGTCCCTATAACACGATTGAAGACATCCATTTTCCAACAATAGAATATTAACTATCCAAAATAGGTGATTCATGTTCAAACTCTATAAGGATTGGGTTCAAATTTGGTAAGGATACTGGAGTCAACATTGATTCGAAAAGTGAAATTGAGTCACAACATTGAGAATCAGTATTACATTCATCTTCAAGTTCAATCTCATTGAAATGAAAACTTGCCAATTTGTCAATGGGTTAGTATTGGTCAAGTTCAAAATTTTGTGATGAAATTTAATTTTTTCTTCAAGATACCATGATTCTTGGTTTTCATCAATATAATTAGAAGTATTAGGAATAGTCAAGGATCGGGTAGAGAGAGTTTCCTTATTCTTATGTATGTTTTCCAATTGACTAGTTCTTACTTCTATCATCTCGATGGATTAGATAAAGGAATCTTCGTTCTAAATCATGGATTCTATACTCTCTTCGAAGTCAACAAATTCTTCTTGTTGTGGTGGGACTTGAAAATTGGAGTAGGGATCTTGGATTTGAAAATTATTTGGGAGAATTGAGTCCGTTTGAATTTGCAATTGTCGTGTGGACTCAAGAAAGGCTTCAAAACTCTTTTCTAAAGAAGATTTTTCTTCTATAAGTTGGTCTTGATATGGAGTATATGAAACTGTTTGTTAGTAAGGTTGTTGATAGTAAGACTCGGGGGAGTTTTATACCCACTGACTCGATGAAAAGTCATGATGATTATCTCAATCTTGTTCATAATACTGGGATTGGGACATATATTGATTCGGATTAGACCAATCTAGTATACTTGGTTGGTCAAAGTTATATAATGCCGGGTTGGTAATATCCAAATTGAAAGAGGTTGGGTGAAATATAGATTTGAGTTATAATCAGAATAATTGTAATTATAATCCATTTTTGTAAGCACAAACAAAAAAAGAAACAAATAACAAACAAGAAAACAAAGAAAAATCTAGTTTATGTTAGGGTAGACCTTAGACCTAAATGACTCCTAACTAGTTAGACTATCCACGGGAGGTATATTGCAGAATCTGATCACAAGTTAATCAGCCAGGTAAGGACAAGATTAGCGAGAGGTATCCGTGCTAAAGCAACATGCCTAATTAAACCAAACCACTAGCTTCGAGGTTTCGCCTCTCAATCCTCATTCTTGGACACCGATTTGATAAGAGTCAAATTCTAACAATTTTTCCCTTAGGCAAATCTCCTATTGTGTCCGAGATGTCCCTAGGGCTAATGTCTACTCAATTTTAATTAGGCTGGGTTAGTGAATGAGGAGATGATATTCAGGTTAAGGAAGGGTAATGACTTTCCCACCTTATGTTGTTTAGCGGGTTATGCCCTTAGATTGTTTTCATGTGAGTGTACAAGTATATAGCAAAATGAATACATTCAAGCAATATATATCACCCAAAATATATTTTTTAATGCTACATGCTATGCATACGTACTTTTGCTCTAGCACTTTTCAACAGTAATGTAAAGAAACAAAATAGACAAATGCCCTAAAATGCAAAGTCTAAACCGTTTTTAGAATTAACAAACACCAATTTACTGTTGAGGTTAGAACAGTGTGCAAGGTAAGTTAAATTAGGAAACTAAATACTGCAAATGACTATACTTTGTAATTCAAGCAACCTGCAATAAAGCAAATTAATAGTCCTTCCAACTTTGCCGTTCAAACGCGACTCTTGTCACTTTTCGCAGCAAAAATTGGGTTCCCTATGCTCTGCTTTCTAGAGCAGAGTCTCAAGTATGCTATATGTCCACTGCATCACTATTTTCAGAAATCAGCCCCTGCACACCAAAACAGAAAAAAATATTAATCTGTTTAAATAAATTGAAAGGAAAACTTACCGGCCCTCCCCGCCAACGGTGCCAAAATTTTGATCGAGCTACACCAGCACAGAAAAATACAGAATTTTTAGAATAATGCTAGGTCCTCATTTCTACCGCTATAGTAAGTGGCTATGTGGATCGTGATCCACAAGGAGGCACTATGATGGAAGCTTTGTGTAAGTTTCTTCTTTTAAGCTTTCAAAAATGAGTTTAAAAGTTCTTCTCCGTTTTGGTAAAAGAAAACAAATAAAGTTCGGTTAAGTTAAGAAGAAGATGGTAGAAGAAGAGATGGTATTATTGTTATTGTTTTATTTACAAAAGAAAAGAAAAAACTAAATAAAGAGGAGATGTTAGTTTTGGAGTGAAATTCTATACTAATGAATGGGAAGAAAAAAGAACACTTACCTCTACCGTTGCATCATAATGAAAATTAACTTCAGCATGAAATAAAGTAAGCAGATGGAAAGAGTAAGTTGAACATGGTGCTTGGTTAGATCGAGTACGATGAAGAAAAGTAGAAAACTCCATTGATGTCACTTTAATATAATTTTCTCTTGAAAAAGGATTACATCAGGGTCACTCTAATTACAATTCTTCTTCTTCTCTCATGTAACTCTCTCTAACTGAAAATAAAATAAAAATTACATTAAAAAAGAAATAAAAGCCTAAACTAAACTAAACTAAAGATTTCTGCTACCATTTCTCCCTCTGCCATCTGAAGATACAAGAATTTATAGGAAAAAGAAGATAAGGGATAGAGTAAGGAGATACGAGGAGCAAATACTCTCCCAGATTCAAAGATATGGCCGCGAAAACACGACTTTTGCCGCATTTTCGTGACAAAATCCTGGCCGTAGGGCCAGGGTATGGGAGCATATGTCCGTTGATTCTTTCTCTATTTTTCTAACCAATTGGATTTTCAGTTTCTGCTTTCGATTTGACGATATATCCTTTGATCTCTAGCTTAACCAATTGGGCCTTCAAAACATCTATTTTTATTGTCATTTTGATTGGTATTATCTCATCTGATTGATCTGGTCTTCAGATAAGATGGCTTCTAGAACCTCTGAATTTGAATCGATCCCCTTTTCTTTTGAATTTTTGGATTTAATTGGACAAATCTGTCAATATCTCTCTTTCTTCCTCAATTACACTGCATGCCACTAAGCATAAAAATACATTAAATAGTAGCATTTTATTTAAGCATAAATACATAAATGTGGCACATATGATATGAAAATATGTAATGCACGTGGACGATCATGACTCATCCGACTTGATTATTTTTCTTACCCATAAAAGTGTTGTGGACCACATGCCCCACTTTTTTGCCTCTATAAACTACTCCTTTTAAAAATGAAGTGCTGCAACTTTCCTAGCCCATGTCCACTTAGCAAAACCTAATTCCTCATCTCTTCATCTTCCTCTCCGAAAATACCCAAAATTTTCCTCTCCAAAATGTCTGAGCCTCGGCTTGTTGTCTCTGGTCTCAATTAAGAGAACATGCATCTCTTCATCACTGTCATCAAAAAGATGAAGAACAAGGCAACAATTATCTACAAAGCCTTGCATTCTTTCACATGTTTCTTGGAAGATCATCGAGAAAAATATGGGATAAGGAAGAAAAATAAGAGAAATGATTACAATAAAGAAGCAATGAGAATTACCGTCTAGCTTTGGGCTAACGGGTCGTGTCCATAAGGAGGAATACGATAGAAGCTTTCGGTGTTTTTGTTAAGTAATAAAGAATGGAGTTGGTGTTTTTCTTTATTTTTTAGTTGAAAAGAGAATGGAGAGAAGGGAATTTATTACAAAAAAAAATTGAAAAACTTAGAGAAGGCTTTGAAAAAGGTGATCTTTAAAGAGTGTTAAAAATTGTTTTATTGATTTTAATATAAGAAGAAGATTTGGGCTCACTATCTCACTACTCAATGATGTATTCTTTTCTTGAAATTCTTAGTGCCTCAACTTGATCATAGGCAAAAACTTAAGCTTGAGTTTAGAAAGTTTAAAGCAAAGCAAATAAGATAGTTTGGAAAAGTTAACTCTTTTTTAAGAAATCATCTTGAATTGAATGTTGAATCATCAAGTCTTTCAAGTATAAAATAAAAACAAGTTCAAGTGATGTTTTTAAAAGAAGAAGAAGTTTAGAAATCCAAATCCATCCTCATGTGCCTTCAATAATACTTTCAAAGAAGAAAGGCTTAGTTTAGGTATGCATATGATTCCATTGGGTCTTTACAGCAAAGCCATTCAAAAACAAGAGGGATGGAAGAGAGGGACAATATTGAGGCCACAAAACAAATTTAGCTACTCATGGAAGATGAAAAACAAGACATGTAAATACAGTAAGACATACCCATGAATTGGAATGGAAAAAGAGAAAACTTGATCCTTTTATTGATGTCACTTTAATCTTCAGATTACAATCACTATATTTCTCTCTCTCACTGGTATTTGAACTGAATTACAAATTAGAAAATAGAGATATAACTTTTATACTATCTAACAAAGAGCCTAAACCTTAAAAACAAAGAGAAAAACTTAAACTAATTTCTGGTCCCTTTTCTCTGAAAAATATAGTATTTATAGGCAAAAACCAAACGGGGGAGGTCGTACGAAGATAGGGGGAGCAAACGCTCCCCCAAAAAACCCAAACAAGCCGCCAAAACGTGGCTATGGCCGCATTTTTGCGGCCTTGGTGTGGCCAGGTGGCCACACCAGGTTAGTGGGTCTCGCTTGTTTTGTGATTCTCCTTTATTTTCTGCTGGTTTTCCCGTTTCAGCTCCAGGATTTGACGAAACAACCTTTGATTTTTGGCTTTAACCACTTGATTTGGGAAGATTCATTTTAACCGGTTTTCAACCTCTCTGATTTGCCATGATCTGCCCTGATTTCCTGATTTCAAATTAAATCTGAATTAAATCAGAATTTGATGGGCGTTTGGGCTCGTTTCTCTTTCCTATCCTTTAGTAATGGGCCTGCATTTTATAAAGAAAAATAGGACTTATTAATATGATTTATTTAGATAATAAACATGGTAATGTGATAATATATATGCAATATATGTGATCGATCAAGAAATTTTGGTAAATATCTCACAAATGAGAAAAGAATTTATCTGATCTATGAAGATGCCAAAATGTTTTACAAAGAATTCCCTAATGGGCCCTGTATTATGGAAAGGTATGTTGATTACAACTCTATTTCGGATTATCAACTTGATAATTGCTTCAGTTTCATTCATCTCAGAGATTTTGCCTTTGAGAATATTTTCTATTTTCCTGATCTGGTGGCCATGTTCTACGCCAACCTAAGAATAAAAAGGATCCTCTCACCGTGTTCTCATTGGTCAAGGGAACCATGATCACTTTGGGTGAAGAGAAATTGGGAGAAATTTTAGGAATTTTTGCCTCAGGATCGCGTATTTTCGGTAAGTCCTTTTCCTCTCTTGGTTTGAGTAAATTGATGCTTTAGCCATGCTGTTTGGAGTAAGAATTGATAAAGTTTACAGAAATGAAAACTCATTTTCTATCAACTGTCTCACCCCCCAGCTCAGGTGTTGGCTATGATAGCTCAATTCTATTTTCTCCCTCGGGGAGGACACTTTAATGTCATAAAAATGGATTGCTTATTATTTTTATATGCTATGCTTACATTGACTAACTTAAATCTGCTCATTTTATCTTGAGCTCTATGATTATGCCCCATGAACAACTCATATTTCTTTATTTGTTAACAAAGGTGTTTACACACTTTGGAATTGAGCTTGGGCCTGAAACTCTATCTATGAGAAAAGAAAGCTTTGATTCTTTTACTGTTAATTGAATGTTTCTTCCCAGAAATGATTTTGATAAAATGATGAATGGTGAATCCATGGCAGAGAAAGAAGTTAGGTTGAAGAAGACTCACTATGAGAAAATACCAAGTGGGAAAAGAAAGAAGCTGATATCAAGGAAGAAGATATTATCCCTGTAAGCGCTGATTCTGAAGAGAAAATAAGCACTAAAACAAGTAAGAAAGAATACATCAAACTAAGAAAGAAAATCAGTGAGTTGAATGATAAATTCAACTACTTCAGGAAGTCTGTCCAAGCTGATCTATCTGAAATCAAATGGAATCTTAACAGACTCCTTAAGAAGCTAGCCCATAAGTACTTTGAGAGAAGTAGCTCTCCTAATTCTGATACTTCTTCTTATAATTTTGACAAGTTGATGGCATCTCTGCTAGTGGGGATGATTCTACTTATGAGGACAGTTCAGGTAAAGAGAAGAGGCTTATGACTATCTCCAAAAAGACCTAAAGCACTATCTATTTTATCTCTTGCCTGATACTATGGCATGTAATATCTATCATACACTCTTATTTTTCTTTTAACTGCTCTTATATTATTATCATATATGCTATGCCTATTGTAACTTGTCCATGCATGCTTTTCCCTTGGTTTTTACTGATGACAAAGGGGGAGAAGTACTTGGCTTGGTTGTTGGCTAACATACAACAGGATAAACAGATTAGCTGTTGATTGGACAACATATTGCAAGATAACTTGTAGATTTACTTGAGCCTGTTAATTGTGATAGTATGCTGATTTTTGCTCATTGGATACATATATCTGCATATATTTGTGTACATATCAAAGGACAAAATTTGTTCATATTTTAGTCACAAACATGTACACATCATTTTTAGTACATTGGCAGGTAAAGAGGGGAAGCTTCAAATCTAAAAATAAACTTTTTTCTATTTACAATGTTATAGTCTTTCCAATCAAATTTATAGATTTCCATCATAAAAAAGGGAGAGATTGTAATTCCTATGATTTTGATGATGTTATTAACCTAGAAATTAAACTACTAACAAGTTAGATTAGTAGTGTTGTCTTATTTTAGGATAAGACTTTACTTGGAGGATGAATGGATTTAAGTTATCAATGTCACATACATATGGGGAATGGAAAGAATTATGTGAAGCTCCACAATTTCATATTCAAGCTAATAAAGAGCTATTAAAAGTAAAACACATCAAGCTCCACATGATCAAGCTATTTACAAGATACATCAAATTATGAAAAAGCAAGAAGGAGCCAGAGATATATTCAGTTACAAATTTCATCAATATTTCAAATAGTAATTTTATTATCAAATATATAGTAATCATATAGTAATTTTATTATCAAATATATATTTGGCACATAGAAGGATCTTTCTATTTCAGTTTCTAGGTAGAATTTTTATTCTATCACCTCATTCTACCACTCAACCTGATTTTACCATCTCTGCCCATTACAGACCAAACTGAGAATGTTTTGTCTTAATTCTGGTTTAGTTCTGATTATTTTCTGAACTTTATATTTTAGTACCGTGGTGACTTGGTTATAGCATCATATGTGTTGTACTTCACTTGGTTAACTTTTTACTCATTACATTAACTTCTTTCATACAAGTGAGCTGTACATACCTCTCTTTTCAGCTGAAAACTGGGTTTGTCCATGTCACACTGTCCTGCTGATTGATAATACTTTATAACCCCAAACTGTCTAGTTTTTACAGCTGAATTAGAGATCCGTTGGGTATATTTTTGGGAGAATCTTAATCACTTTTCCTATCTATAAAGACTCCATACCTTCTCTATATTATAAATTGCAGTAGTAGCATTTATTGCCTAAGACTTAACACAGTTTCGATATCTTATTTCAGCAGCATTAAATGCTCTAATGGGCAGGAAAAGTCTGTCTCTCTGTTGTCTCTAACGGTTGGATTCATTTTGATCTTAGCTTGTTGTTTAAATACTACCTTGTTCATTCATTGCAACAAGAAGAACATACAAGAGAACACATCCTGAAAATTTCAAAAAAGCTAAAACAATGCTCTTCAACTATTCAAGCCTTAAATTTTAGATCTCTTCAAGCCAAAGTGGTTGAGCCAATCATCTACATTCAAGTTCTTAATTTTTAGAGAAAGTCTCAAGTATTCAATACAAGAGAATTCTTTCACTTCATTTATTTCTCAATTGAAGAATCTCATTCTCATGGTCACGCCCCACTTCACAAAATACGCTGAAGCAGAGACACGACAAGAGTCGGCGATGTATATACGCATGAAAAATACCTCAAGTATACGCACTAAGCCTTAAGTGATCTGAACAAACTATAAATCTATACTTTAATGAATCAAGATCACTGCAATATCACATATAAGTATCCACACATGATATCATATAAATAAAGAAATGGAATGAAAACTGAATCTGATATACAGGAAATCAGGAAGTAACAAGAAGACAAGGGAGATAAGAAAACTGGAATCAACAGAGGGAAACTCTAGGCTCCTTGCAAAGGCGTACGAGCTCAACGAACACATGAATAATATAAGAAGGCATCCAATATCTGGCGTGAAAATTCAGGGTCATCAGAAAGCGACCTAATGAGTGTATAAGAAGTGCTCGTGCATACAAATAGTGTGTACATATAACAATATTATAAACTACAATCAGAAGATAACTGAATAACAATAACATGAATAAATCAGCAAAAAAAAGATAAATAATACAACTTAAACAATTAACTGATGTCAAGATGTATAACTTAGTAAGTGTCACTAATCTGGTTAGTTATTATTAACCTAACTAATGTAGTACTTAGCTGTGCCCCATACCATAACCATTTTCCTACATATCAAATAAGAGTTATTGTTATTATACTTGTCTGCCAATATAGTGCATGTGTTTTGAAAGGATACCGTGCATGCTCGGTATAATGGTCTAACACCCCTGGCGCTGAATCAGAACATGCCGCAAGGCTCCAATAACTAAAAATCACAGCCCCACACGAAAGGACAACTAGTGTGGCGCCATAATCTGGGCATAACCCTGACAACTGACTACTGAATAACTAGGTAGCCGGTACTACCTTGGTTCCCCATGGTGGAATCCATAACTCGTTACCATAATAAGTCCTTCCAAAATACACGACATGCATCATCAGGCAATTACCCCTGTCCCTGGGTTATGATGTCTTTTATTAACAAGTATTAATATGAGTTATTATTAAAGGTGACTTAGTAACCAGATATCTCCAACAAAAGACGATGTCAAGAATAACTGATAACTGAATAATTGAGAACTGCTATCTAATAGCTATTAACTGACATCAGTTGGAGAAAACTAGAGATATAGAGTCACTAATCATAACTGGGACAATTATAAGATCGAGTCCAATCTCAGGTATACCACACTAGTCTAAGGTCAAAAGTGGCAAATAGCAGCACATGAAATGACGTACATAAATGCTTAAATCAACTACAAAATTAAAGTAGATATTTATTGATAACCCATGAAGAGATACACATAATCAAATCGGTAAAATATATCAAGTGGTCACATGAAATGATAAGAGTAACATGCAAACACATACCGACATCAGTAAATAAAGAAATACACAAGAACAAACATTCACATGAAATGACGCAATTTTGAATCTGAATCGCTGTCTGGTCTTCACTAGACGAATCGGTATGGATCTACGAATCATCCCATGGGCCGATCTTTGAATCGCTATGGTATCGGGTCCATAACGGGCACAACTCTGAATCGGGTCCATGTCTCCTGCTACCGAGTTCAGATCGCACGAACGAATCCGAAACGCTGTAACACGCAACTGAATATACAGGAACATATGTACGCATAAATAAACATACATACAAACACACACTGTCACCCGTACGCATACACACACACACACATATATAGACACCTATATACATACTTATATATACAAGTATACATATACATACACACTATTAACACACAACATACATACATTATATAAGTACATGCATACACTACACATAATTATAAATAGATACTCATATATATGTATACACACTCCATTTAAATTCACACACCACATGATAATGTAAAACACACACACACACACACACACACACACACACTCTCTCTCTCTCTCTCTCTCTCTCTCTCTCTCTCTCTCTCTCTCTCTCTCTCTCAGGCACACACTCACACATCCAAGCACGACACACACAAAATACTCACAATCTCAAACAATACACACACATATACATGTTTACAAATGTACCATATATTTAATTCATAAACACAAATAATTTTACATGCAAGAGGGACATAAACAGCGAGAGAAATGGAGGGTGATGGGACTTACACAATGGGGTGACTTGCAGCGCGCCGATGGAGGCTCCGGTGGAGGGGGCGGAGACCGCAGAGGATGTAGATGGAATGCCGAAGAAGAGTGCAGTGTTTTCGCGCTCGCCGATGAAGGAAATCGGGCTCCGACGGATCCTGACGGCAACGGGGAAAAGGGACAATGGCCAAGTGGATCTCGGGGAGAGATGAGGCATGGCCTTGCATAGTCTCGGCCAAGAGGGGTCTGCCCACGGCTATTGCCATGCGAGCATGGCTGTGCACTCGATCTGGGGAGATCTCGGCAGGAGAGAATAGGACCCGGGCTGTTGTTGATGCCAAGGGGAGTTGGATGCGCGAGGAGGCATGTTCACCATATGGTAAGGCCTGGGTGGTGGGAGTCTGGTGCAGCAGGGGTCTCAGTTGGGATGCGGCAGCAAAGGGAGAGAGGGAATGACCATGGGGAGATGGAGACACGGCAGAGGGCTGGGCGTTGGTGGAAGAAGAGGCGGCGCACGCGGCGAGGTCCGATGATGGTGGAGCATGGTAAAAGGGGTTATGTGTGCTTGGCTGTGGGTGTCATGGTGTAGCGGCGACAGGAGGAGGGGCTATCGGGAGGTTATTGTGCACCATGGGGTTGGAGGAGGCACACGGCTCGAGATGGGGAAGGAAGATGGAGATTAGGGATTACTTTAGGGTTAGGGTTAATGATAAGATGATATATATAGATAGAATTAGATAATGGGTTAATGGGAATTGGGGTTTATCTAAATGGGTTTGGATTTGGAAAATAGGAATAGGTAATGGGTTATAGGGTAAAGGTTATGAATGTCGGGTTAACGGGTATGGGGTATAGGCTAATGGGTAAATGGGTAATAAAATCATGGGCTAAGAAAGAATAGAAAAAGATGTAACAACTCTTAACTAATATAATAATTAATAACATGCATATTAATTAATAATAACAATGACAATAAATACAATAATATTATCAATAAAAATAACTCTAAAATATTAAGTAATAATAATCATAATAACAACAATTACAATATTAATAATAACAATAACATCAATGATAATAATAATAACAATAGTAATGTTAATAACTATAATGATCTCAATGAAATAATAATAGTCATAATTACTATTAATAAGAATAATTAATAATAATAGTAAAACTAATAATACTAAAAATAAATGATAGTCATAAGAAGTAATAATAGAAATAATAACAATTAATAATTAAAAATATTAATAAATGATAATAATAGTAATATATAACCAAATTAATATTTATATCTCAAAATAATTTGTATAGTTATTATTAATAATAATCACAAGAAGAAGTAATAAATTAAGTTAATTAATAATAATAATAAAATAATTAGTAAAGCAAAATACATACTTAAAAAAATAAAAATACAATATTACTAACTAGGGATATTATATTCTACCCACCTTATAAAAATTTCATCTCTGAAATTTTAATAGGGTAGGGAATAGTAAAAAGAATTCAAAATCAAAGTAGAAGACAAACAAGCTTCACATCGCTTCTTTACACATCATAAATACACCACGCTTTCGCTGCGCTACTCTGATGTATGCTATCGGCTTCAACATGAAGTAACCAATTCCAAGAGATGGAATCAAGAAAATAGAATCAAAAGAAGGATAAAAATCAAGATGAAATCCAGATCACTCTAAAAAAGTATTGGAATCATGGATATCAAAGGATCAAGAAATGGAATTCCAAAGGGAGGACGATTAATTCCAAATAGAGTCAATATCATAATGGATAGTATATGTACATTGCAGTATATGTACAACTCATAAGTTACTAGTATGAACTAGGTCTCCTTGTGAAAAGAAAAGTCAAAATTCAACATCGCAAGTCAAAAAGCTAGACTCTGATATCAAGAAAACCTTGTCACGCTCCACTTCCCAAAATATGCTGAAGCGGAGATACGATGAGAGTCAATGACGCATATACGCAAGGAAAATAACTCATGTATATGTGCTAAGTCTTAAGTAACCTGAACAAATTATAAATATGTACTACAATAAATCAAGATCACTGCAATATCACATATAAGTGATAGGTAGTAAAAAGTGCATATTTATCATCACATTTACCATCATATTTTCCTATTTATTCTTTTATTATGCACTACTACTAATGTTTTATTGTTTAATGTGTGCAGGCCTTGAGTAATTAAAAAAATAAAGAAATAAAGCCTGAATAAAGCCCAAAAGCCCAAAAAGCCCATATGTAAAAATTGTAATAATTTAGAAGTTTTTACATTATCTAACCTATTCTAAACTTGAATTTTAAATTATTTATTTAAAATCTAAGGGAGGAAAAGGAAGAATAAAATAGAACTACTAATTGTTAGAAGAGGAGGAAAAGGATAAGATGAGATGGACTTCTACTCAACCCTAGTTGCTTGCAAGACAAAGCTAAAGATAAAAGGAGAAAAGTTTAAAGATAAAAATCCTTTTACAAATTCGGATTTATGATAACTTGCCTCCCAAGTTATCTCAAGTTCTCAAGATAGAAGGTTTAAATACAGAATCTAAAAGGAGAATCCCAGATGAACGGACCAGAGGAGGCCACGTAAGAAAGCGCGTGGCCATTTGCCACGCTTTGGCCACAGAAACGCGACCATAGCCGCGTTTCCGCAGCCTTTTGGATGAGTTTGGTTACGAGGTTTCGTGGGAGAGTTGTATTGGGACTCTACTTCCTATATCTCCTATAAATACCCCTGCAGAGCAACAGAGCCAGGGCATCCAGCAACTGAAGTTAGGGTTTTTCTTTAGATCTTTTTCTATTTCTGAAATTTCTTGTATTTTTATTTTTATTTGAAGAATATTATTTTGAAGAACGAGGAGCTTTGTAAATTGGTCAGTGACACCCAATAAAGGTTACTCTTTTCTTCTTTGCAATTTAATTTCGCTTCCTGCTTAGATTAATTGTTTTATTTCCTTCTTTTATTTTCTTGCAATTCTTTTGATTCCACATAAAAACTTGAAAATAACATAAAAAAATATGAATAACTAAATTAAAATCATAGTTTGCTAATCTCTCGATCAACCCTAGTTTAGTTTAAAGAAAAGTGAATTGATTAACATCTACTATTAGAAACCCTAGAATTAAAAATATCTTCTTGAAGATGAATTGATTAGGTTCACTTTAATCTAGGTTACACTTTTTAATGGTTCTTCATAATTCATACTTAAAAACTTTGATAGCATAATTTTAAGTTAAACTTCTCTTATGCTATGCTTTGAAATTAGGATGAACAACTGTTTAATCATTATTAGTGCATACTAGTTAGGGTTCCAATATTATTCATCTTTCTTGAATAAAAATTAATAACCTAGGGTGGATGTTTATTATTTCAATATGATATTCATTATTTGAGACTAATACTATGGGTTGTGGTAGATGATTAGTAAACGATATTTCTCAAAATCAATTAAATCTAATCAATCTCTCTTTTTCTTCTGTTCTAAGTGAAATACAGAGAAGATCGTTCCGAAACGCTTGCATCGCATCCTTCCCTGTGGATCGACCCTCTAGCCTTTGCTACGCGGTTAAATTGAAACGAAACTAAGACTTGCTAACTCTTAAACTATTTTTAATATAATTTCTCGTTCCAAAAAAATTTTAGCGCTGTTGCCGGGAGGGAACGACACGATATTCTCAAAACTAATTCTTCTCTTTCTTTCTGTTTGTAGGATAAGAGAACAGGAAATATAACTGTAGCAAAGGACATATAGCAACTCTGTGCCTCTGCCCTAGAAGACAGAGCAGCAGAGCCTACTACCTAGCCGCGTTTTCGTGGCAGTAGTAGTGAACTACTTACTGAATTTTCTGCAGGTTGCTGAAAATTGAAAGTTCTATTTACTGTTTTGTTAAGTTTTCTCTGTGATCACCCTGCACACTGCTAACTAATTAACAGTAACCTATTCGTTGAAAAAATAAAAAAATTTTAGACTCTTGGATCATAGGAACGTGTCAATTTAATTTTTTTTAATTTCTGTTGAAGAGTGCTGGCGACAATGTACGTTCGCATTGCATATAGATTAGGAAGCACTCTTGGCTGATTTACTGCTTTTTGAATGACTATTTGTCTATTGCTTTACACGTACACAAAAAATTTTAAGGACAAATCCCATAAACAAGATAAGGTAGGGATTTCATCACCCCTCCTTGGCCCACAAATCATCTCCGTCACACTCACAACCCTAACCCTAAAATAAAAATTGACTAGACGTTGGCCTTAGGTTAACTCGGACTCGTTAGGAGATTGGCTGAAGGAGGAAGTTGTTCGAAATTAACTCTTGCCAAATCGGTGTCTAGGAAGGGGATTAAGGGCCGAAAGCCCGAAGGTTGGTGGTTACTTAAGTAAGAAACGTCTTTGACGGATAACCTCCCACCAACCTTACCACCTATCTGGCCTATTAACTTGTAGTTAAGGTCGGCAATATACCTCTTAAAGACAGTCTAAAGTTAGGAGTCGTCTAGGTCCAGGTTTACCCTAACTTAGGTTAGATATTTTTTTTCTTTTTATTTGTTTGCTTATTTTCTTTTTTTGTTTGTGTGATATGGCTTATAACAATAATTCTTCCAATTTTAATGGTAATCCATATTACACCCCTACCTTTTTTCAGATATTACCAACCCGGCATATCATAACTTTAATCAACCTAGTGTGCCGGAGTGGTCTTATCAAAATCAATATAACCCATGTCCCCAATCTTATGACCATAATTTCCAAAACAATCAATGGGGATTCATCTCCCCCAAGTCTAATTTTCAACCAACTTGTCCTCCTTATCCACCTTGTCCATAATATTTTCGAGATTCATACTCATAACCACCAGTTCAAAATAGAAAACCAACAATCCTGGAAATGATGGAAATGAGTATGCGTGAGTCCAAGCAACAATCACAAAATAGAAAACATTCAATCTTGGAAATGATTATGCGTGAGTCCAAGCAACAATCACAGAATCTGACGGACTCACAATTTCACTACGAATTTCACAACAACACTTCATCTTTTCAAGTCCAATCACAACAAAACGATGAACCAATCGACTATGAAAAGATACTTGAAGCCATGACTCAGGCTAAAATCGCTCGTAATTATGATATAGATTTAATGGTCCAAACTCTCCATTCTCACCGTTTGACTATTTCTGTTGTCGCTAACCATTCTGTTAGAGCCGAAGAGTCATCTTGTTTTAAAAAATAAGATTCCATTTCAGTACAATCATTTGAGCTTGCCCAAACTCTAAATTTTGAAAATGACATTGACAATTTGGCAAGTTATTCATTTCCTGAAATAGAACTTGAGAATGAATATTATCCTGAATCTCAACTTAATGATTCAATTCTACTTCCTGATTCAATAATGACTCCGGTGTTTTCACCTGATTTCAATATTTTTCCCGAGCCAACATTGGATCCTGTGCCAATTCATCATGAAATTGAATCGCCAATCTTTTATGATCATCATATTGAACTTGACCAATTTCATACTTTTGAAAGTCCCATTGACAAATTGGCTAATTCTCATTTTTATGAAATTGAATTCAATGAGAAATGTGACCTAGATTCTCAAATTTATGATCCAGCTCAAATTCCCGAATCAATATTGACTCCTGTTTTATTACCCAATTTGAGTAATATTTTAGAGTTAGTTTTAATTCTCACACCTGTCATTCTTGAACTTGAATCACCAATATTAAGTCACATTCCATTGTGGGAAAATGAATGTGGACTTGAGTTTCAACTTCTTGATTTGGACCCACTTCCTGAACCAAGCTCGATTCCTGAACCTTTACTTGACTTAAGTTACTTTCCTGAGTCGGTATTAGTTCCCGAACTTCCTAAGTCCAAGTCAATCATTCTATCTTTTCACACTCCATTTTGGGACAAGGCGGTTGACAAAATTGACTCCGAAATTAATTATGGAATTTGAAAATTAGATGGGGTTAAATTTTTAATAAAAACCATTCATATATACATCATTTTAGTGGGTTATATAAGAGAGATTTCTGGTGGGTTCCTCCGAACTCCACAAAAATTCGAGTGGGCCACATTTCGTGGACCAATCAAACCACCACCGAAACTACCACCTTAAGGTAATATTTGCCTTCCCTTTCTTCTTTTTCATGCATTCATTCATACATTGAGGACAATGCATGAGATAGATATAGGGGGTGGATTTACTAACATACTAACATAGGTAGATACTAACTAACAAATTTAAAAAAAAAACTTTTTGAAAAAGAAAACAATATTTTGACTTATCTTTTGAAAGAAATCTAAGTTAATCTTAAGAGTTAGGAAAATCATGATTAGGATTTCTAAAAACTTGGTCAAAATAAAATAAATTTTTGGATTTTTTTAGATATAGGAGGAAAAATTGAATAATTAATTAGTCTTAATTTTTACCTTAATGAAATGTGCATTCCTAATACACTTCCACATTTAGGATTCTAAAACAAAGACTCTTGTGCCTTATAAATATATATATATATATATATATAAATGAAGTTGGATACATGTGCCTCAAGAAGCATAAGTATTCACGTCTTACGGTGATTTTATAAATTAAGACCTTGATTTTGTGGCCTAGTTCACTCGAATCCTTAAGTCCGTGGGGTGTTTTCTCACCCGTTGCCCTAAAACCAACCAGTTTGGGAGCCACTGACCTTAGGTTCGCTACATGGGTGGATTAGAAAGACTAAGAAAATCAAGAAATATTATTTATATATGTACTAATACATCTAATAGTCAATTAGTTAGGTATGAGGGCCTCAAGAAGCCTTGATACTTAAACAAAAGAAAATTAGATGAGTTATACATATTAAAAAAATAAAAAATATTAAAAAAAGAAAATAATAATAAAGAGACATGAGAGTCCAAGTTAAAGAATTTCTAGTAAAGATTCACAAGGATGCATGTGACTTAGGGTAACGAAAGAGACTATACAAAAATTCAATTTTAATCCTTACCCAAAAATTGATAATAAATTATTGTATAAAGACTAAGTTCAAGAATGAATAAAAATGATAATCCTAAAACTTATAGATTACTTAGTTTCTTTAATTATATTTCAAATATTTCTTTCCTTTTTCAAAATAATATAAATAAGTAATTAAATCGCTAACATGCTTTGTCTTTTATCGATTTTGTGGGTGTAATCCGCTGAAAACCCTTACGAGACAACACTCATCCTCTAGGGTAACCTAGAGGTTTAACGGCTTGTTGCACACGCTAAGTGCAACCGTGATGCCTACGAAAGTGAGTTAGGATAGATTAGTTTTTCTTTTCTTTTATCTTTCTTTTTGATTTTTACTCGAGGACGAGCAAAAAGATAAGTGTGGGGGTGTGATAGGTAGTAAAAAGTGCATATTTATCATCACATTACCATCATATTTCTCTATTTATTTTTTTATTATGCACTACTACTAATGTTTTATTGTTTAATGTGTACATGCCTTGAGTAATTAAATAAAGCCTGAATGAAGCCCAAAAGCCCAAAAAACCCATATGCAAAAATTGTAGTAATTTAGAAGTTTATCTAACCTAATCTAAACTTGAATTTTAAATTATTTATTTAAAATCTAAGGGAGGAAAAGGAAGGATAAAATAGAACTACTAATTGCTAGAAGAGGAGGAAAAGGATAAGATGAGATGGACTTCTACTCAACCCTAGTTGCTTGCAAGATAAGGCTAAAGATAAAAGGAGAAAAGTTTAAAAATAAGAATCCTTTTATAAATTCGGATTTATGATAACTTGCCTCCCAAGTTATCTCGAGTTCTCAAGATAGAAGGTTTAAATGCAAAATCTAAAAGGAGAATTCCAGATGAACGGACCATAGGAGGCCACGCAAGAAAGCGCGTGGCCACCGCGTTTCCGCGGCCTTTTGGATGAGTATGGCTGCGAGGTTTCGTGGGAGAGTTGTACAGGGGCTCTACTTCCTATATCTTCTATAAATAGCCCAGCAAAGCAATAGAGCTAGGGCATCCAGTGACTGAGATTAGGGTTTTTCTGTAGATCCTTTTCTATTTCCAAAATTTCTTCTATTTTTGTTTTTATTTGAAGAAGATTATTTTGAAGAACAAGGAGCTTTGTAAATTGGTCAGTGACACCCAATAAAGATTACTCTTTTCTTCTTTGCAATTTAATTCCGCTTTCCTGCTTAGATTAATTGTTTTATTTCCTTCTTTTATTTTCTTGCAATTCTTTTGATTCCACATAAAAACTTGAAAATAACATTAAAAAAAGATGAATAACTAAATTAAATCATAGTTTGCTAATCTCTCGATCAACCCTAATTTAGTTTAAAAAAATTGAATTAATTGACATCTACTATTAGAAACCCTAGAATTAAAAATATCTTCTTGAAGATGAATTAATTAGGTTTACTTTAATCTAGGTTACACTTTTTAATGGTTCTCATAATTCATACTTAAAAACTTTGATAGCATAATTTTAAGTTAAACTTCTCTTATGCTATGCTTTAAAATTAGGATGAACAACTGTTTTATCATTATTAGTGCACACTAGTTAGGGTTCCAATATTATTCATCTTGCTTGAATAGCAATTAATAACCTAGGGTGGATGTTTATTATTTCAATATGATATTCATTATTTGAGCCTAATACTATGGGTTGTGGTAGATGATTAGTAAACTATATTTCTCAAAATCAATCAAATCTAATCAATCTCTCTTTTCTTCTGTTCTAAGTGAAATACAGAGAAGATCGTTCCGAAATGCTTGCATCGCATCCGTCCCTGTGGATCGACCCTCTAGCCTTTGCTACGCGGTTAAATTCAAACGAGACTAAGACTTGCTAACTCTTAAACTATTTTTAATATAATTTCTCGTTCCAATCAATAAGCATCCACACATGATATCATATAAATAAAGAAATGGAATGAAAACTGAATCTGATATGCAGCAAATAAGGTAACAAGAAGACAAGGGAGCTAAGAATACTGGAATCAACAGAGGGAAACTCCAGGCTCCTCTCAAAAGCATATGAGCTCAACGAACACCCAAACAATATAAGAAAGCGTCCAATATCTAAACGGGCAAATGTAGGGTCGTCAGAAAGTGACCCAGTGAGTGTATAAGAAAAGAAAAGTGCTCGTGAATACAAACAATGTGTACATATAACAATATGATAAACTACAATCAGAAGATAACTGAATAACAATAATATGAATAAGTCTGCAGACAAAAGACAACTAATACAACTGTAAATAATCAACTGATATCAAGATGTTTAACCTATCATGTGTCACTAGTCTAGCTAGTTATTATTAACCTAACTAATATAATACTTAGCTGTGTCCCATACCATAACCGTTTTCTCACATATCGAACAACTGTTATCGTTATTGTAATTGCCTGCCAATGTAGCGCATGTGTTTTTGAAGGGTACCGTGCATACCCGGTACAACAGTCTAACACCCTGGCACTGAACCAGAACAAGCCGCAAGGCTCTAATAACTTAAGACCACAACCATGTAAGTACACCTAGAGGGGGGTGAATAGGTGTACGGCTAATCTAATGAACAAAATGCGAAAATTAAAACTTAAATGCAACACACTTAGTGTAACCAACGAGTGTAGCCGAATTCCCAGTGAAGGGCTCTGGACTAACTCCTCTTGATTCCTCTGAATAAGAGTTGAGGTGCTATATGAAGCTCTCGTGGTTAAACACAAGTGAGGCACACACAAATAAGCAAAGCATATAATATATGAATGAGCAATATGAAATGATGCAAGGCACAATGTAAAAGAGAGAGAAAGAGAAAGTGGATCAAACGCAAATTCTGAGATTTGTTTCGAGGTTCGAGTACACAGCTCTACGTCCCCGCCTTTACACAGAAGGATTTCTACTAACTTGTCCACACAGGACTTTCCACACAGGGAACCTCCACTGAGAATTTAGGACAATACAACCAGGAGTACACAACTCCTCTCTTAACCTAATACAACCTCTCACTAGAGGCAATGCACAACCAACACAAAAACATCTCACACAAGAAGGATAGGCACTTAGCCAATACAAATCAATCACCTCACACTTGAGGGATTCTAACACAAACTCCACCTCTCACTAGAGGGAGCTAAACACAATCTCCACCTCTCACTAGATTGAGCCAACCACAACTTCCACAATCACCTCACAATAGAGGGATACCAAATCAATCTCCTTTCACTAGAGGGATATCACAATGAAGGAAGTTTACAACTCGGTGGTTTCCACAACCACAAACTAATTCTTTTCCCACAAAACAAAGATCCTAAAGAGAGGATAGAATGATAAGCTAAAGTGTGAGAAAACAAAGTGTTTTGAATAAAGAAAATCACTTGGGAAATCTCCAAATAGATATAGAATTTTTTGACTAAAACAAATTCCCAAAAAGACTATTTTCTTTGAAATAAAAACACTTTTAAAACAAATGAAGATCAAATCTTTGAAGCTCTAAAAATCTTTAAAACTTGTAATAAAAACACTAGAGAGGCTCTGAATTTTTGCTCTTGAAAACTTGTGTCAAAACCTCTCTCAAATGGGGTATAAATAGGCCCCATAAAAATTCTGCCCGTTGGCAGCTGACAAGGTCAAAATTGACCTTCCGGTCGACCGCCCGGTCGACCGGCCAACGGTTAAAAATTTGACCGTTGAGCCTGCCAGTCGACCGTGCCCAGAACCAGAAAGCAACGGCTCTCTGGCCGGTCGACCGCCTGGTCGACCGGGACAACCCGAGAGTGGGTTGCCTTTAGTCGGTCGACCGCTCGGTCGACCGGCCCAAGGGCTGGCCTGAGTACACGTTCTTGTGCACATCGGTCGACCGGTTCCGGTCGACCGACTCTGGGTCCGGTCGACCAGTCCGGTCGACCGCCAGAGCCTGGCAGGGCTGATTATAGGATTTAAAACTTGAGTTTTTGATTATTAAATAAATCCCATAAAATCTCTAAAATTCCATAAAAATAGTTTCAATATAATACTTTGATATACAAACATGTGTGAAAAAATTCAACACATATTTCAAACAATTTGAACCATTTTTGTGTCCTTGAAATTTTAGTGAAAACCAAATTCCGTATTTTCCAAAACTAGGATTTTTGAAATGAAAAATCGTTTTGTCCAAAACTCATCCAAATACAAAAATATGATACTTAAACAACTTGAAGCATGTTGTATATGGATTTAATCCAATATACATGAAAGATATATATATATATATATATATATATATATATATATATATATATATATATATATATATATATCAATGTTTTTGACTTAAATCCGAAAATAAGTTTTGTTAAAATACCAAAATTCTAAACTCATGAAATAGATTATCAAACTAAGTTTGTTTAAATAGTTGAAGCATAGATGTATATAAAACAAATCTAATATACATTAAACCATGTAAACTTGTTTTGATTCTATCTATTCATGAAAATCAAGATCAGTTAAACTAAAAATCAAACCAAAACATGAAACTTAAACAAGTGTGTGTTGTGAACTTGAGCATATTACACTATCTAATCTTTAACAAATGGATCTAAAATAATGAACTAAACAATGTACCGAAGTCTTCTTGTAGAGTGCCGTCTCCAAGTCGACTCGATCCAAACTTAATCCACCGAGCTTGACTCCAACGAGTGCTAGATATGAACTTTGACTCTCGGGCTCTTGAATCACCATGTGAAAACTCCAAAACACCTTTGTTGAAGTTAATCACCTACTAATATCTTGGTTAATATTTGAAACTAAACATCATAAGATTATTAGTAAATTATAACTACATGAGTTAATCATCATCAAAACTAGAGTGGAAGGCCTCTGGGCCAACAATCTACCCTTTTTTGATGATGATAAAACTCATGGAGTTATATATGCATGGATTAAAGTTAAGCTTCAAAGAAGCTCCCCCTTAACTTATGCATGACAATAAACAATAAGATATGCAATGAATATTAAACATGAATATGCATCAACATGCATAAAACAATAAATGAACATGCTCTTGATACCAAAACTTTTAAAATAAATTCCTTTTCCTTTTTGAAATAATCATGTTCTTAAATAATTGCTTTTGATGCCAATAAAAATTTCAATTTGAAAAATTTATCAATAAAAGCAATAAAAGCTTTTGATATCAATCAATAAAAAAAAACTCTTAAAAGCTCTTGATACCAATCAATAAAAACTCTTGATACCAATTAAAAGATAATCAATAAAAGCTCTTGATACCAACAATAAAAATTTTAACAAAAGTACTTGATATCAATATGAAACAACCTTTGATATAAACTTACAAATAAACAATAAACATGCATATAAGCTCAAATACTTCTCCCCCTTTTTGTCAATCATCAACAAAGGGGTCAAAGAAAACAATAAAACAATGTTCTTTCCCTTTTTGTCTTAACAAAAAATATCAATAAGGGGTGAAATCAAAATAAAACTTTATGATACCAATTGAAAAAAATATATCAATTTTGTGCATCATGATATCAATAAAACATTCCAATTGAAAGTACATAACACAAATGTTTTTAATATTAAATTTAAAATAAACATGTATATATTATACCAATTGAAAGTAAATAAACATGTTGAAGAATTCCAATTGTAAGTAAATAAATCATTTTGAAGAATTTAACCAAAAATTTTGATATCAATTAAAATATATATAGATAATCTTGATATCAATTGTAAAGATTAGTACCAATTGAAAGTAATTTTTCATAAGGAGCATATGATACCAAAAATAATCAATATCATTTTTCAATCATTTTTCAACATAAAGTGTGGGAGTAAAATACGAAAGGTAAACAAAATCAATTAAAAAGTGAAATACGAATTTTTCTCCCCCTTTATGAAATACCAAATAAAATGATGCGTAAGCTTGTATAAGATACCAATTGAAACATAATCAATTGAAATAGCCATTTAAAAAATCAAGCTTAGCATAACTAGAATTTGTGCTTAAAGATATAGAGATATAGTAAGCACAAATTAAATATATATATGTATGAAAAATTAAATACCAATCGAAATTGATACTATTTGAAGTTTAAAGCATACATATATAAAACATATATGAGTATACAAAAAGAATGTCAATAGTGATACCAATTTAAAAAAATCCAATGATACCAATTGAAAACATAATAAAATCAAGTGTATAACTCATATTTCCTACCACCCATTTCATGCACATGTTTTAAATGGATTTTCAATAATAAGCATACAAGGCATGGGTCGCCCAACCAACCGCCCTTAAATGGGTAGGGATTATCAAAAATAAGTTTGAAAATATAGTGTGTTTGAAAAACTCTACCATAATGAAGAATACGAAATAGTTATATGAAAAATTTGTAAACTAGTACGAAATCCTTCAAGTAAGGAATAAAACGAAAAAAATATATTCTATGAAAAACATGTAAATCACATGATCACCAAATACTCAAAATCTATAAAACCCATATCATACTCATGAAAATAAAATCATGAGAAAACAATAAGTAAAGTGAGTGTATAAGAGTTATATAAAACACATCATAAAAGTAGGCAATTAAGCTCAAAATTCCTTAAAACATGAAAATCATCAAAACTAAAATCCTT
>JAVJIF010019084.1:0-61597 GCA_038442645.1 Agave tequilana | reverse complement strand
AAGTAAGAGATGAACATGGAAATAAATAATCGATAAGACAAGAGATGGAGTACAAGAGAATATTACCACTCAAGGCTCGAACAGATGCGGGTAACGGTCACGAATGACGTCTTCCTGCTCCCAAGTTGCTTCTCCCGGACTATGCCAGTTCCATGAAACAAGCACCAACGGGATGGTCCGGTTCTTCAGGGTCTTGACACTTCTGTCCATAATAGCCATTGGTTGCTCAGTATATGACAAATCTGGCTGCAACTCCAACTCTGAATAATCCAATACATGGCTCTCATCCCTGATGTATCTCCTCAGCTGCGACACATGGAACACATTGTGCACTCCTCCAGTGATGGAGGCAGTGCCAATCTGTAGGCCGCTTCTCCTACTCGTTCCAATATCTCAAATGGGCCGATATACCTCGGACTTAGCTTCCCACGCGCACAAATCTGATCACTCCCTTGGTGGAGATACCTTCAGAAACACATGCTCTCCACCTGGAACTCCAAAGGTCTTCTCTTAGAATCTGCCCAACTCTTCTGTCTGTCCTGAGTTGCACGAAGGTGCTCTTGGATAGTCCTGATCTTGTCCACTGCTTGTACTATCACATCGGTCCCAAATGCCTTCTCTCACCAACTTCATCCCAACACAATGGTGATCTGCATCTCCTGCCGTATAGGGCTTCGAATGGAGCCATCTTGATGCTCGCCTGATAGCTGTTATTGTAGGAAAATTCTGCCAAATGTAGATGGTCTTCCATGATCCCTTGAAATCTATCATACAAACCTCAACATGTCTTCTAGGATCTGAATGGTCCGTTCGGACTGCCCGTCTGTCTCTGGATGATAAGATGTGTTGAACTTCAGACGGGTCCCCACACTCTCTTGAAGGCTTTCCCAGAAGCGAGATCTGAAGTTCGTGTCCCTGTCCGACACGATACTCACAGGAACTCCATGCAGTCGAACAATCTCCCTCATGTACTTGTCTGCTAGAAGCTCCGTAGATTGTCCCACTCTGAATGGTATAAAATGTGCTGACTTCGTGAGACGGTCAACAACTACCCATACTGCATTGTTCCCCTTGGACTGCGGGGTAGAGCGGTGACAAAATCGATAGTAACATGCTCCCATTTTCATTCTGGTATTGACAAAGGCTGTAGTAATCTAGCTGGTCTCTGGTGTTCAGCCTTCACTTGCTGACACACTAGACACTTCGCCACATATTATGCGATCTCCCTCTTCATCGCATTCTACTAGAAATGTTGTTTCAGATCCTGATACATCTTAGTTCCTCCAGGGTGTATAGACTAAGCTGAGCTGTGGGCCTCAGCTAAGATCTTCTGTCTAATCTCCCCTGAGGCACACAAATTCTGCCCCTGAAATAGAGTGCACCATCAGGATGTATGGAAACATCTGATCTCAGTCCCGCTTCCACTTGTTCTCTGAACTTCAACAGTCTGGGATCTTCTCTCTGAGCTTCTCTGATCTCCTCCATCAGTGTCGGCTGGATCTGAAATGCCATCAACTGCACGGATCCACTGGCCCTCCGAATCACCATCAAATCTAGCCGCCTCATCTCCTTGAGTAACTCCTCCTGCTGAGTGAGCAACATAACGATGTTGGCTTCAGGTCTTCTACTCAGGGCATCTGGCACAACATTAACCTTGCCAGGATGATACTGCAGATCTATATCATAATCTGCCATCAACTCAAGCCATCGCCTCTGTCTCATATTCAACTCCTTCTGAGTGAAAATATACTTCAGGCTCTTGTGATCAGTGTAAATCAACACTCGGTCACCAAGCAGGTAATGCCTCCAAATCTTCAACGCAAAGATCACAGCTGCCAGCTCTAGATCATACGTTGGGTAGTTCTTCTCATGAGGCTTTAACTGCCTAGATGCATAAGTCACCACCTGTCCATGCTGCATCAATACGCACCCAAGACCCTTCCCTGAGGCATCACTATACACAACCATTCCTCCTGTCCCTGAGGGTGTCTTCAAGATTGGAGCTGAAATCAACTTGTTCTTCAACTCCTCAAAAGCAGACGCACACTCCTCAGTCCATATGTACTTCTCTCCCTTCCTGGTAAGCTTGGTCAATGGAGCTGCAATCTTCGAGAAGTCCTGCACGAACCTCCGATAATATCCAGCTAGTCCGATGAAGCTCCTGATCTCTGTCACAGACTTCGGAGTCGGCCAATCTTTCACCGCCTGAATTTGCTGGGATCCACCGAGATTCCTTCCTTAGAAACAACATGGCCCAAGAATGCTATACTCTCCAGCCAGAACTCACACTTGCTAAGTTTGGCATGAAGCTGCTCCAGTCGGAGAGTCTGTAGCACAACCCTCAGATGCTCCGCATGCTCCTCTTATTCTTGGAATAGACCAAAATATCATCAATGAACACCAATACAAACTTGTCCAGATAGGGCGAGAAGATTCTATTCATCAAGTCCATGAAGAATGCTGGGGCATTTGTAACTCCAAAGGGCATAACTAAGAACTCGTAATGACCATACCGAGTCCTAAATGCCGTTTTGGATGTCTTCCTTCTTCACCTTCAGCTGATGGTACCCCGACTGCAGATCTAACTTCGAGAATACTTGGGCTCCATGAAGTTGATCAAATAGATCATCAATCCTTGGCAAAGGGTACTTGTTCTTGATGGTGACTTTATTCAACTCTCTGTAATCAATACACAACCTCTTACCACCATCCTTCTTGTTTGCCAACAATACTGGTGCTCCCCATGGTGAAGTACTCGGTCTAATCAGACCCTTGCTGGAATACTCCAGCAGCTGCTCCTTCAATATAGCCAATTCAGTTGGTGCCATCCGGTACGGTGCTTTAGAGATGGGAGTCGCTCCTAGAATAAGGTCAATAGAGAACTCCACAACTCTGTCAGGTGGAAGTCCTGATATCTCCTCAAATACATCCAGGAATTCATTCCACACTGACACCGTCTTCTTCTTGTCTTCTGCAGTGACACAATCCAGTTGATCTTCCTTCCGGAGGGGCTTGCGTTCTCTAAAGAACTGAAACTCCGGTTGGTGTGGAATCCTGAAGATCACCTTCTTGTTCCGACAGTCGATCACCGCATGATACTTGCTGAGCCAAGTCATGCCTAGGATCACATCGTACCCTCCAGTGTCCAGTACGAACATGTCGGCTTCTAACTTCCTACCACATAATTCCACAGTGCACGCCTTGCAAATCTTGTTAGCAGTGACTACCCATTCCCCGTACTAATTTCCCATTGGTCACCCATACATACTAGGGGTATAGAGTGTAAGGCAATAAATCTATTGGATATGAAGCAATGTGATGCACCAAAGTCAAAGAGTGATAAGACTGGAATTGAGTGGACCAAAATTGTACCTGCCACTACTTCTCCAGATGCCTCAGCTTCCTCTGCTGTCAAGTTATAAGCCTGGCCTCTCCCGCGGCCTACTCCGGTCTTGGGTCCCCTCTGAGCCTGACCTAGAGTCCGACGCTGGGGAGGAAGTTGAGCTCCTCTGCCTACTGGTCCTGGATTCCTCCTCATCGATGGTGCTGAAAGTGCTGGGGAAGCTGCTCGAGTTGGAGGTGTTGGTGGTGCCACTCGTGCTGGAAGTGCTGGTGGTGCTAGAGCTGCATTCCAGGTCTTCTTGAATGGACACTCTCCCACCGAGTGGTTGCCGGATCCGCATGCCAAACACAGTCCATTGGCCATATGACAGTTCCGCTGATTGTGTCCGGGTTTCTGGCAGTACCCACATACAAGCTGCTGGGAAGGAGGCTGAAATATCCGCTTGGCTACTGGGACACCAAAAGATCTGATTGGATTCCCCCTGTGCACCTGCTGGAACTTGCGCTTCATCGGCTTGTGTTGCAGCTCAACTCTCCTCTTCTTCTCCAATTCCTGTTCCACATCACGAGCAGTAGAAAGAACTTGAGAGTATGTCTTTAGCTGGTGGGGCATAAGCAACATCTGGATATCCACCCTCAGTCCTTGCTGAAATCTGCTAGCCCTCTTCTCCTCGTCGGCCACCATATATGGTGCAAACCGACTAAGTCTCAGAAATTCAGCAGCATACTCATCCACCGATCGATTCCACTGCTGTACCTTGATAAACTGCTCCTCCATCTCCTTGTGAGCAGTTGCAAGAAAAAACCTCTCATAGAAGCCCTTCGAAAACTGGTCCCAAGAGATAGGCTTCTCCAGCCTCGCCTCTCGGCTAGCCACCAAGTCCTCGCCACATCTTTCAGCTAAATCTTGGCCACTTCCACTTGGTTTTCACCAGGAATTCTGGCCGCCTTCAGAAGATCGGTCATGTCGATCAACCACTGCTCCGCATCCAGGGGCTTCTTCGTGCCTGAAAATTCTGCCGGCTGCAATCTCCGAAAATCTGAAATAGTACCCGACCTCTGCTCCCGGGGTGCAGTCAGCAATCCTTGCCGCAGAAGCTCTGTCTGCTGCTGCTGGCCATCCATCATCCCCTGGAGTATCCTCATCATGTCGTTCTTGTTGGAACTTGTTTTGATGAAGACTTTGTGAAGCATTTCATTTGGAGATCTAACACATGACGAATTAAGAGTTCTACATGATCAAGATGTCCCAAGGAGAGTTGATATGATGTATTTTGTAAAGATGAAATAGCATATAAAAAGCCTTGACACACACACACACACACACATATCATAGTCCTGTTAGTCGACTTACAGTCCCTTATAGTCGACTAATAACATGTGTAGTCGACTTGATCCAAACCCTAGTCGACTAAGTCTTATGTCCAAAACAGACCCAACTCTCTGTTTCTGCATTAGTCGACTTGACAGTCAAACATAGTCGACTAAAAGCATTTGTAGTCGACTAATCCCTTGCCCCTAGTCGACTAATATCTGGTCCAGTCGACTTGAAAGTTAGTTGCAGTCGACTTGATTCAGTTATCCAGAAACCTGTCATTCGAGCTTATCTTGACCTAGTCGACTAATACCCAAACATAGTCGACTAATAGTAGGAAATTTGCCTATTATAGTCGACTAACTCAATAGGCAAGTCGACTATAGGCAGTTTCTGACTGTTGGACAGTTTCTGACTGTTGGTCTTTTGTGCAAACATTTCCCAACGTTTGAACATTCAAAAGGCACCTATTAACTACCCTAACTTACCCTAGTCTTCAGCTATATAAAGGGTGGTTAGTCCAAAGGCCAAATACCAAGAAAAATCTTCAGTTTTCCAAAGTCAAAATTCTGTCAAAATCTGAAAACTGTTTTTCCAACTTCTGTTCTTCACCAAAAGTCATTTTCATTGTGAAGTTCTCTGAAGTTTCTCCTATACTAGACCTTGTCCACGTTCATACACAATACCAAGGCTTATAGGAAAGTTGTAATACTCAAAGCAAGCATTGTACACGGGTGGCTTCTTGGTGTAGAGGCAGTTGTACAAGGTGAAGTTTGTTCTCTTGGTGGAAGAGAAGGTGTTCTCTTGGTGGAAGAGAAGGTGTACACATTTGGCAAAGGGGATTTGTCAAGTGGGGTGCATGGTTGTGATTTTGGGTGTACAAAATCAAGGATAAAGGAAAATCTCAAGCGGGTGGCTTGGGGACTGGATGTATGTCACAAGGACTGAACCAGGATAAATCTCTTTTGTTTGCGTTTGTCTATTCTCTGAGATTTATTTTCCTTTTTGCAAGTTTATTTATTTGCTTAACGTTAATCCTTCTTGTTTTAGTTTTGTGTTGACTTGGGTATTTTTAGATCTATAATTGCCAACAAAGATAGTTCCGCATTTGACATCATCTCGGGACCAACAATTGGTATCAGAGCAGGTACAAGTCAACAACAAAGATGGCAACGGAGTTCTCATCATTCCAATTCAAAGAAGGACATTCTACACAACGTCCACCGCTATTTGACGGATCCAACTACAACTACTGAAAGTGTGGAATGAAGATCTACTTGCAATCGCTGAACTACGAACTTTGGAACATCGTAGAAGCATCGTACTGTCGGCCCAAAGGCCTATCACCCTAGTTTTGATGATGATCAACTCATGAAGTTATGTTTACTAATGATCTTGTGTTTAATTAGTGACAGATTCATTATCAAGATCTTAGTAGGTGCATAGCTCAACAAAGGATAAAATGTCAAGATTTGGAGCTAGCACGGTGTGATCCAAGGAGCTTTTGGATCAAGCTTAGACCAAGTCAAGATGATGAGAAGACTTCAAGGGAAGACTTCAAGATCAAGACTTGAGTCTAGGTTTGTTTTAGAAGATTTTGTTTTTAGATAAAATGTAAAGGATAGAGTAGTTGGTGGATTGCTCAAGTATTTATCACACACACACACTTGATAGTTTTGTTTTAACAAAAGATTTTCTAGTTTAGAAAAGACTTTCATTTTGAAAAAAGACTATTTTGGTTTTTGGTATTCATGTTTACATCCTTCAAACAAAACCAAGTTTATGCTTATTGTCAAAAACATAGATATTTCATTTTAATTGTGTAGTGGATCATATCCATACACACTATGCTTTAATGAATTCAAAATATCTAGTTTTTGTATTTAAAGGAGTTTTGGAAAATACAAGTTTTCATTTGAGCCAATATTTCCATATTACAAAATAGTCCAATCTTTTATAACATGCCTTGATTTTGTGCAAGCATGTTTGTTTATCAAAGTATATTGGTTAAACTATTTTTGTAGAATTTCTATGTATTTATGGGATTTTTATTTCAACCAAAAAGATCAAGTTTTAAATCCCAGTTTCTGTTTCAGGCTTCAGCAAGTCGACTGTATAGTCGACTTGGTCTGAAGTCGGTCGACCGGCTCGGTCGACCGACGTGCACAGATGTGGACGCCTTTGTGCACTGGAGGACGGCCGACCGGACGGTCGACCGCTCCAGAGAGCTCTGCTCTCTGAAAATTTTGGCCGACCGTACGGGTCGACCGACAGAGAGTTCTACTCTCTGCTCCAGTGGCTCGGTCGACCCGGGCGGTCAACCGTGGCTCCAACGGTCGGATTTCTGACCGTTGGCGGTCGACCGGCGGGTCGACCGGCAGGCCTGACAGACCCAACGGCTATATTTTTCTGGCCTATAAAATTGGGAGTTTGGTCATTTGTTTTCAACAAGATTTTAGGAGAGCTTTGAGCCAGTTTTTCCCTCTCCATTAAAAGAGTTTTCTCCACATATTTGAGAGCAAATATTTCCTATCAAAAGGAAAGTTTTATCAAGAGTGTTTAAAGTGATTTCTTGAGTTTTTCCTCCACCACTTCTATCCTAGTTTTCTCACACAACACTTGAGCTTTCCATTGCTATATCAACCTATAGGGATTTGTTGTGAGAGGATTTTAGGTGATCAAGAGTTGTGATCACCAAAGTTCATCTTTGTTCTTTGAAGAGGCGGACGTGTGTGTTCGCGATTGTTTCGGGTCCTAGTGAGGACTCGGTGTTTCGGGTTCGGGTGCGAACTCTTTGTTTGACGTGCGGCCTCGGCGAGCCGGTGGGCTTGCGTGTGTACGGACTAGGGAGTCCGAGAGTTGTAGGTGTTGCGGCACCGGGTGATCCAGTGGGATCGATTATAGTGGAAATCCTTCGTGTGTCGAAGGCGGGGATGTAGAGCAAGTGTGCTCGAACCTCGAAACAAATCCCTTGTGTTTGAGATTGCTCACTCTCTCTCTCTTTGTCTCTTGTTTATATCTTGCATACTTTTATTGTCAATCTTTATATGCATGATATATTCCTTGTGTTCATATTGATATACTTGCTTGGGATTGTTGCTAACACTTGTATTCAACCAAGAGAGCCAACGCGGCACCTCAACCCATTCAAGGGGAATCTAGAGGAGTTTGTCCAGAGCCCTTCATGGGGAATTCGGCAACACTCTTGTGTTATACATAGTGTTTAGTGTAAAAGATTTAATTAGGTCATAATTGTTTTTAGCTTCCGCATTATTTGGCATTAAGTGACCATTAGATTAGCCATCACCTTTTCACCCCCTCTAGGTGAATCTTCAATTGGTATCAGAGCTTGGTACTCTGATTTGGGTCTTACAACCTAGAGTTAAAGATCCTCATTTTTGGCTAATCACTTTATTTGTACACACATTATGGATTTCATGGCACCAGCCACTTTTGACATTCTTAACATCCAAATTTGGAAGGTTAAGATGTCTATGTACCTCAAAGCCCTAGGCATTCATGTATATCTTGCTACCACTAATGAATCATATGTTAATAATAGCAAGTATTTTGAGGCTAACTCAAAAGCCATTCATGCTTTAAAATCAACCCTAAATGAAGATTATCTATCTAGGGTTTCTAATGTTGATTCGGCTTTTGTAGTGTGGAACACCCTCCTCTCCCTTGGCGAAAAAGAACAATACTATGCGGGGAGTGACTCGGATGTTGGAAGCGACATCTACAACAAGTGCTATATGGTCCAAGGGGATAACCCCTTGAGGTAACTACCGAATCCGAGGATGAGGATGTTAACATGTCATATGAAGAGATTTCTACATTTTATCAATTATTGCTTGAGAAATATGACATGATTAAAAGGATAATAAAAATTTGAAAAAGAAATTTGATTGCATGCATATAGAACAAGATTCATTTAGAAACAAGATTGCATACTTAGAAAAAGAAAAAGAAGATTTGAAAGATGAAAATGTTTCCTTATGTCTAAATTAAATGATTTGTGTGAAGGGAACACTATTTTGAAGGATAAAATTATTTTGGTGAAAAAATAAAAAGAAATTGTTTTGCAAGAAAACACTTCTTTAAAGAAGAAATTTTTGAAAAAGAAAAGGAAAAAGAAAAGTTTCTAAAACGAAGAAAAATGACTCTATATCTCACATGTCTTTACATGCCACCATTGATGATAGTGAGATTAAGAATTTAAAAAATAAAATAGATAGTTTGAGCTCTACTTTGAGCTCGTGTGCATTTAATCACAAGAAATTGGAGTCTTTGTTTGCAAAG
The DNA here is from genome assembly GCA_038442645.1 of Agave tequilana. Taxonomy (NCBI): domain Eukaryota; kingdom Viridiplantae; phylum Streptophyta; class Magnoliopsida; order Asparagales; family Asparagaceae; genus Agave; species Agave tequilana. The sequence continues at coordinate 52,638 of JAVJIF010019084.1, read as the reverse complement.
AAACAAACTCCACATGTTCATGCACATCATCATGCATATGCTTATGTTGCACGCCAAGATCATACACATACACATAAGCATTCTAAGGTGTACACATGTACACATTGTGGCCGCAAAGGCCATTTAGCAAAGTTTTGTTTTGACAAGTTGCATTATTTAAATTTTGCTAAAAATAAAAATGTTTGGGTTCCTTACAAGTCTAACCCTAAAGGACCCAAAAGAAAATGGGTACCAAAACCCCCACCCCATGTTTTTGATGTAGGTGAGGGAACTCTCAAGACGTGAGAGACTTGGTGCCTTGATGGTGGATGCACTTGGACTTGATGGACACATATATGGATGCATCGCTATTAATGAAGTTTTGGTGGGATGACCACCATGTTTGGAGCTTTGGAGTTGGTAACAATCTCTAAACTCCCATTTTATTTATGTTCATGCTTATTCATTCATAATATTTTGAGCATGTTCATGTTTTATGATTTATTGTGCTTCATGTGGTAAAATCTTGTTTAGATGTAGTATTTGTCAAAACTTAGATTTATACGTGTACAAGTAGTGAGCCACATTTGATTCATATACATTTGCACTTCATTGTTCATTTGTACTCACTATATGCACATGTATAGCCTAGTTTTGATGATTCTTTCATTTACACTTGTTTTACCTATTTTCATGTTTTACTTCATGTATATGTATCTTTATTCAAATCTAATAAATATACATGTATACCCGTGAGTCTCTTGCCTTCATGCAAATACATTTGATAGACTCTTTATGTTTGGGATATGTATGTGTATTGTTAGGATTGGATAAATCATACATATACCTAGAAGTGTATTATTTTTTTTAAAATAAATTTTCATGTTTTATAAAATGTTATTCATCTTTTTGTGCCTAAATGACTATTTCATGAAAATACCATTTACATAACCTTTGAACACTCATCTTTTACTTTTCAAGATAACTTTGAGCTTTATGGACTATGAGTGCTTGAACTTTTATGTATTTAGTATAATTCATGAAAAACATATGATTTCATGTTTTTGAAGGATCTTTAACTAGTTTTTCAAAAATTATTTTAACTAGTTAATTGTTCTTCATTTGGTAGAGTTTTTCAAGCAAACCTTATTTTTCAAATCTATTTTTGAAAACCCCTACCATCTATGGGAGGTTGGATGGGAGATCATGTTCATGTATGCTTTAAAATGAAAATCATTTAAAACTTGAACCATGATTGGGTGGTAGTTATGAGTTATATACTTGATTTACATTGTCATTTTCAATTGGTATCATTGGATTCTTTCAATTGGTATCGAAATTGATAATTTTTTTTATATACTCATATTTTGTTTTCTTATATATGTATGTATCAATTTCAATTGGTATATATTTTTCATACATATATATGATTTTCATGTGCTTAACTTACAATTGGTTCACATTTTAAAAGCACAAAGTTTATGATGAAAAATAAAATTTTTTTGATCATTATGTTTACTATTGGCATCAATATGTTTCAATTTCATATTTGTTAAATTTCAATTGGTATCAATATGATTTACAATAATGATTATTTCATTTTGGTATCTTAAAATTTATTTGTTTTACAAAAGCTCTTATACCTTTAAAAATTTTGTTTAAGAAAAATTAAAAATATATATATACAAAAGTTTTGATTTATATTTCTTATATGCAAGGAGAGCTTAACATCTCTTCTACATATAGATTCATGTTGAGTGTATTGTATATTGAGGAGCTTGACAACTCTTCTTTATGTGGTACACGTGTGTAGGGGGAGCTTCACATCTCCTCTTATGCATTACATATTATGTGTTATGTGAATTGGGGCTTGTCATCCCTTCTTCATGTAATGCATATGTGTAGGGAAGCTAACTTAGCGTCTTCCTCTTCATGAATGTATATCGCATATAATCTTTTATTGATATGTTTGACCCCTTATTGATCTCTTGTTTATGACAAAAAGGGGGAGAAAAATTTGATGATTTTGTTTTTACTTTAACCCCTTTGTTGATGATTGACAAAAAGGGGGAGAAGTATTTGAGTTTATATGCATGGTTGAATAAGATTTATGTTTATGCATATATATTTTTTGTATTGCAAATAGGAGAAAAAGATTTTGATTTATGCTTGTTGCATATTTATCTCCATACTTGCATACATATTCATGTGCCTCATTGTCATATCTATTATTTATTTGTTATGCATGAGTTAAGGGGGAGCTTCTTTGAAGCTTTACTTTAATCCATGTATATATAACTTCATGAGTTTTGTCATCATCAAAAAGGGGGAGATTGTTGGCCCAAAGGCCTATCACCCTAGTTTTGATGATGATCAACTCATGAAGTTATGTTTACTAATGATCTTGTGTTTAATTAGTGACAGATTCATTATCAAGATCTTAGTAGGTACATAGCTCAACAAAGGATAAAATGTCAAGATTTGGAGCTAGCACGGTGTGATCCAAGGAGCTTTTGGATCAAGCTTGGACCAAGTCAAGATGATGAGAAGACTTCAAGGGAAGACTTCAAGATCAAGACTTGAGTCTAGGTTGTTTTAGAAGATTTTGTTTTTAGATAAAATGTAAAGGATAGAGTAGTTGGTGGATTGCTCAAGTATTTATCACACACACACTCTTGATAGTTTTGTTTTAACAAAAGATTTTCTAGTTTAGAAAAGACTTTCATTTTGAAAAAAGACTATTTTGATTTTTGGTATTCATGTTTACATCCTTCAACCAAAACCAAGTTTATGCTTATTGTCAAAAACATAGATATTTCATTTTAATTGTGTAGTGGATCATATCCATACACACTATGCTTTAATGAATTCAAAATATCTAGTTTTTGTATTTAAAGGAGTTTTGGAAAAACAAGTTTTGGAAAATACAAGTTTTCATTTGAGCCAATATTTTCATATTACAAAAATAGTCCAATCTTTTATAACATGTCTTGATTTTGTGCAAGCATGTTTGTTTATCAAAGTATATTGGTTAAACTATTTTTGTAGAATTTCTATGTATTTATGGGATTATTTCAACCAAAAAGATCAAGTTTTAAATCCCAGTTTTCTGTTTCAGGCTTCAGCAAGTCGACTGTATAGTCGACTTGGTCTGAAGTCGGTTGACCGGCTCGATCGACCGACGTGCACAGACGTGCACGCCTTTGTGCACTGGAGGACGGCCGACCGGACGGTCGACCGCTCCAGAGAGCTCTGCTCTCTGGAAATTTCGGCCGACCGTACGGGTCGACCGACAGAGAGTTCTACTCTCTGCTCCAGTGGCTCGGTCGACCCGGGCAGTCGACCGTGGCTCCAACGGTCGGATTTCTGACCGTTGGCGGTCGACCGGCGGGTCGACCGGCAGGCCTGACAGACCCCAACGGCTATATTTTTCTGGCCTATAAAATTGGGGGTTTGGTCATTTGTTTTCAACAAGATTTTAGGAGAGCTTTGAGCCAGTTTTTCCCACTCCATTAAAAGAGTTTTCTCCATATATTTGAGAGCAAAATTTCCTATCAAAAGGAAAGTTTTATCAAGAGTGTTTAAAGTGATTTCTTGAGTTTTTCCTCCACCACTTCTATCCTAGTTTTCTCACACAACACTTGAGCTTTCCATTGCTATATCTACCTATAGGGATTTGTTGTGAGAGGATTTTAGGTGATCAAGAGTTGTGATCACCAAAGTTCATCTTTGTTCTTTGAAGAGGCGGACGTGTGTGTTCGCGATTGTTTCGGGTCCTAGTGAGGACTCGTGTTTCGGGTTCGGGTGCGAACTCTTTGTTTGAGGTGCGGCCTCGGCGAGCCGGTGGGCTTGCGTGTGTACGGATTAGGGAGTCCGAGAGTTGTAGGTGTTGCGGCACCGGGTGATCCAGTGGGATCGATTATAGTGGAAATCCTTCGTGTGTCGAAGGCGAGGATGTAAAGCAAGTGTGCTTGAACCTCGAAACAAATCCCTTGTGTTTGCGATTGCTCACTCTCTCTCTCTCTTTGTCTCTTGTTTATATCTTGCATACTTTTATTGTCAATCTTTATATGCTTGATATATTCCTTGTGCTCATATTGATATACTTGCTTGGGATTGTTGCTAACACTTGTATTCAACCAAGAGAGCCAACGCGGCACCTCAACCCATTCAAGGGGAATCTAGAGGAGTTTGTCCAGAGACCTTCACGGGGAATTCGGCAACACTTTTGTGTTATACATAGTGTTTAGTGTAAAAGATTTAATTAGGTCATAATTGTTTTTAGCTTCCGCATTATTTGGCATTAAGTGACCATTAGATTAGCCATCACCTTTTCACCCCCCCTCTAGGTGAACCTTCACGTACACCAAGCCAACAACCAACTACAACGCTTGGAGTGAAGATCAAAAGAAGAACGCGAATCTTGACGCCAAAGCAATGAATGCCTTGTTCTGTGCCTTAACCAAAGAAGATTTCAACCGCGTGTCAACAGCCACTTCTGCACGTCAAATATGGCATACTCTTCAGGTAACACACGAAGGCACAGATAAAGTTAAGGAATCTAAAATATCTGTTCTTGTCCACAGGTTTGAATTATTCAAAATGGAGGAGAATGAAACCATATCGAAATGGTTACAAGATTCACTGACATTACCAATTCATTAGCATCTCTTGGAAAGGACTACACCCAAGTTGAAAGAGTTCGTAAGATCCTTCGTGCACTTACACCAGAATGGGAGAAGAAGACAACAGCAATTGAAGAAGCAATGATCTCTCAACTTTGTCGTTAGAAAACCTAATCGGTAATCTAATGGCATATGAAGTGCAATTGGAAGAAAGAAAGGAGGAATGACAACACCACTCAAAGAAGAAAGAATTTGCCTTCCATGCATCTTCCGACACGGATGATTCCAATGACGATGAAAAGGAGATGGCAATGCTTTCAAAGAAATTCAGGAGATTTCTAAAGTAAGGTAAATTCAAATGCTTTAATTGTAATAAACCAGGTCATATGAAGATGGATTGCCCTTTGCTCAAGAAGAAAGAAAAATATAAAAGCAAAAAGTTCAGAAAGAAGAAAAACTATGAAGCATCATCAGAATACAGTGATTCATCTTCCTCGGATGAAGAAGAAACCACTGAACGTGTCAACCTATGTTACATGGCACTAGAAGATGATGAGGTATCATTTTCTGAACTTTCTGATGCATTTCATGAATTGTTTATTGATCTGAAAATGAAAAATTGAAAAATAAAGTTTTATCAAAAGAAAATGAAAAACTTTAAAGGAAAATTCATGTTATGCTTTACAATATTCTTCTATAAATTCTCAACAAGATGAGTTTGAAAAAATCATATCATCTTTGAAAAATGAAAATGAGAAGTTTATAAAAGAGAACATTTTTCTAAAAAGGAAACTGAATCTTTGAATAAAAGGATTTCTATTTTAGATAAAGATATTTCAGTTTTCAAAAAGAAATATGAAGATCTTTTGCAAAATGTGACTAAGTTCAATAAAGGAAAAGAAAAATTGAATGATTTATTATCTTTTCAGAAGTTGTCACATGATAAGCATTATGGTATTGGATATATTGAAAAATCTTCATATGTTAGTAATCCATATGATTCTTTTGTGAAAAGAAAAATCTAATAATGTTTCAAAAAGAATTAAGACAAAGTTTATATGGATTCCTAAGAATTTAAGCAGTAATGATAAAAATACATATATTGCATCATACATTCATGATATATGTAATTCATGCAATTATGTGTATACTAACAGGTGAAAACCAAATTCAAAATGGATTTGGACTCCTAAAGGTTAATGTGTTCTTTTATGATTGGTACCATCTAACGTTTATCTTTCAGGTACCATATAAGAAGTCAAGAACAATACTTTATATATATACATTTTATGATATATTTGTTGCAGGAGGAGAACACTAATGTTTCTATATCTGTTATAACCCATTTTCTGCAGGGGGAGGAAAATATAACTTATTTTCTGCAGGGGGAGCATTTGTGCACACAAAGTATCATCATCAAAAAGGGGGAGAATATTGGAACTTGTTTTGATGAAGACTTTGTGAAGCATTTCATTTGGAGCTCTAACACATGACGAATCAAGAGTTCTACATGATCAAGATGTCCCAAGGAGAGTTGATATGATGTATTTTGTAAAGATGAAATAGCATGTAAAAAGCCTTGACACACACACACACACATATCATAGTCCTGTTAGTCGACTTACAGTCCCTTATAATCGACTAATAACATGTGTAGTCGACTTGATCCAAACCCTAGTCGACTAAGTCTTGTGTCCAAAACAGACCCAACTCTCTGTTTCTGCATTAGTCGACTTGACAGTCAAACATAGTCGACTAAAAGCATTTGTAGTCGACTAATCCCTTGCCCCTAGTCGACTAATATCTGGTCCAGTCGACTTGAAAGTTAGTTGCAGTCGACTTGATTCAGTTATCCAGAAACCTATCATTCGAGCTTATCTTGACCTAGTCGACTAATACCCAAAAATAGTCGACTAATAGTAGGAAATTTGCCTATTATAGTCGACTAACTCAATAGGCAAGTCGACTATAGGCAGTTTCTGACTGTTGGACAGTTTCTGACTGTTGGTCTTTTATGCAAACGTTTCCAATGTTTGAACATTCAAAAGGCACCTATTAACTACCCTAACTTACCCTAGTCTTCAGCTATATAAAGGGTGGTTAGTCCAAAGGCCAAATACCAAGAAAATCTTCAGTTTTCCAAAGCCAAAATTCTGTCAAAATCTGAAAACTGTTTTTCCAACTTCTGTTCTTCACCAAAAGTCATTTCCATTATGAAGTTCTTTGAAGTTTCTCCTATACTAGACCTTGTCCACGTTCATACACAATACCAAGGCTTATAGGAAAGTTGTAATACTCAAAGCAAGCATTGTACACGGGTAGCTTCTTGGTGTAGAGGCAGTTGTACAAGGTGAAGTTTGTTCTCTTGGTGGAAGAGAAGGTGTTCTCTTTGTGGAAGAGAAGGTGTACACATTTGGCAAAGGGGATTTGTCAAGTGGTGTGCATGGTTGTGATTTTGGGTGTACAAAATCAAGGATAAAGGAAAATCTCAAGCGGGTGGCTTGGGGACTGGATGTAGGTCACAAGGACCGAACCAGGATAAATCTCTCTTATTTGCTTTTGTCTATTCTCTGAGATTTATTTTCCTTTTTGTAAGTTTATTTATTTGCTTAACGTTAATCCTTCTTGTTTTAGTTTGTGTTGACTTGGGTATTTTTAGATCTATAATTGCCAACAGAGATAGTTCCGCATTTGACATCATCTCGGGACTAACAATGGTATCAGAGCAGGTACAAGTCAACAACAATGATGGCAAGGGAGTTCTCATCATCCCAATTCAAAGAAGGACATTCTACACAACGTCCACCGCTATTTGACGGATCCAACTACAACTATTGGAAGTGTAGAATAAAGATCTACTTGCAATTGCTGAACTACGACTTTGGAACATCGTAGAAGCATCGTACACCAAGCCAACAACCAACTACAACGCTTGGAGTGAAGGTCAAAAGAAGAACGCGAACCTTGACGCCAAAGCAATGAATGCCCTATTCTGTGCCCTAACAAAGAAGAGTTCAACCGTGTGTCAACAGCCACTTCTGCACATCAAATATGGCATACTCTTCAGGTAACACACGAAGGCACAAATAAAGTTAAGGAATTAAAATATCTATTCTTGTCCACAGGTTTGAATTATTCAAAATGGAGGAGAATGAAACCATATCCGAAATGGTTACAAGATTCACCGACATCACCAATTCATTAGCATCCTTTGGAAAGGACTACACCCAAGTTGAAAGAGTTCGTAAGATCCTTCGTGCACTTACACCAGAATGGGAGAAGAAGACAACCAGAATCGGTCAAATTTTGATAAATTTAGAAAAATCTCAAAAAATGTATTTAGATAGAAAATGAAATTCTAAGAAGTACTGTGAAAGTCGTTTCTGAAAATTCAAACCCATTTGAAAACTAAAAATTTGAGAATTAGTAAGCGATACCGACCGACACCGGTTTTGGATATTTTGCAGAAAAATTTCAGAAAATCATGAAAAATCTAAAAATTAGAAAACAGTATCTGAAACTGAAATCGGTCAAATTGGACTACTATAAAGTCAATTCGGGCTACTGGCTGGTATCGGGTTCCCGGTCCGGGTCAGGGCTTACTCTAGATCTGAGAATCCAGATCCGATGCTCAAAAATAAAAGTAATCACATCTCAAAAACACATACAGGAAGAAAATTGAGCAATATGGTCGAAAAAATTTTGGGACTCGTATCTGGGTATGTATCCCGGGTACGGCGTGCTACACCAGGCCCAGCCTGGTTAGGTCGGGCCAGACCAGACCGGCTGGGTCTATGCCCAACACAGACCCACTCCGGGTCTGTGTTATACATACCCGGGTACGGGTCTGTTACCTGGCCCCAATATAAAAAAAAGGAAAGAAAAAGAAAAATAAATAAATAGCATATAAATAAAAATATATAGAAAAATTATTGTAGCATTTTACTATACCAAACCCAAACAAATTACTGTAGCAAACCTGTTACTGTAGCAAACAAACCCGTAAAGCCTTTTATTGATTTTTATTGATTTTTAGGTTTATTTTAATTTAGAAAATTCCAAAAAATTCACAGAAAATTTCAAAAAATTCACAAATAATTCTAGAAAATTCACATAAAATCACATACTAAAATTGGGATGTATAAAATTATTTTGAGTGTAATATTACTTAGAATAACATGAAATTAAATATTCTTTGTAATTATTATTTAATGATAATTTATTTAAAAATGGCCAATAAATTTTAAATAGCACAAAAAATATAAAATTAATAATTCAGCATATGTAAATAATATACAATAATTTATTAGTTTATGTATTTTATAATGAAATTATATTTTTAAATAGTTGCTAAAATTCAAAAATTGAATTATTCAGAAATATTAACCAACCAAAATTATAATAAATAGTAAAAATTACATTCTCATTCAACTTATCACTGAATAAGAACGTGTCAAGTCTCTAATTAATTCACATAATATTTAGGTCACGAATTTTACCCAGAGCATGTTGTAGTTACGAAAATTCAGATTCCAACGACATAAGGTAAGTACACATACTCTCTCCTCTTGTTTCTTTGTTAGTTTATAAATTTCTTTCTGACCCCATATCCTTCCTGATCGCGTGTATTGTAAGACATTCATGCATAGGATGTTTGTTACATAAATCACCATTCAAACACAGTTGTAAGTTAGTAAATATTGTACAAGTAAGTCGATGTCACCCTATGCCATGATTACTATTTTATGATTATGTCTACATCCTAATACACTAGCATCACTTATAATATTATGTGTTTGTCACTCGATGTTGTTACCGTGTTCTATTTTCCTGAAATTTGTTATGTGTAATAATCACTATTTGACACTGATACTTTTTATATTGATCCCTAAGCCTGTCACGCTGAGCCACACATTATCTTGCACTTACATTGATTAATAAAATTAACCAAGTCGGGGTTACGGGGAAGACTGTAGTAGGGAAAATCCAGAGAGGTGTTCTTGGAAGGGTGGCCCCTTGTAAGTTTTGATGTCAAACGTGATCTTATTATTTATGCGTGCTCCTGTTATTATATGTTACATGATATCTAAGTAAAGTGAACTGTTTCTCCCTGCTATCAGGATCCACTAACGCACCACTTGTTTGATATGTAGTTGTCCCATGAGATGGGGCACATGATAGTTACATTAGTTAGGGTAATAAAACATACTAGACTTAGAATTATCATTTGTGACATGAATAATCTTGACTACATGATGTTCCTGGACTTGCCATATTATTCTTAACTTGTGATCTTGTGATCTTGAGACCTGATGATTATGATATATGACATTACTCGTCCAGGATGCTTCATGCTCTTATATACATGTCATAGTATACATACATGACCTTATTTCACCTGATCTAGTGTTCTGTTACTCTCGTTGGTATCTTACTTGTCGTTTATATTACCCTCAAATTATTATTCATTCATTCTAGTGCTCTACTTATATTGCCCTTTACCTTCACATTTTCATATTATTGTTTCTCTTTTCGTGTGTGCACTTGCTGGTCCACTTCCAACGGACCTTGATTTTCAGCATCAGAGCCTGAGGAGACTGACGAGCCACTATTCGAAGAAACCCAAGAAGACTATTAGGTGTGAGTCTAAATTTTCTTGTCTTATGTGTTTTGGCATTTTTCTTGTTATGATCTTCTGATACTGATGGGGAGATTCTGTCTCCTCGTTTTAAAATTACCGCAAGCGCACGGTCGTTCGATGTAGCACTTGAGGGTCGGTCAACAGGGATGGTGCTTCTTTTGGTTATGACACTTCTACACGAATGGATCAAAAGATTTAGGGATTTGTGAGCTATGTGAACTAATTATAGTAAAAGAAAGGTCAAGCACCTAGGATCGAATCCTCTAAACTAGCATCAAGCGGACAGTTTGATCTCCATATCAGTTTTTAATACACACCAAATCTCTATGTCTAAGAGGCACATTAATTCTTGACGCTAAATTTAAGCACAAGCTATTATCCTGTTACATAGTCCATCAAAGATGAATTAACTAAATTAAACAGATAACATGAGTGCAACAGACCCTAAGCATGGACCATTAATCCCGATACATAGCCTGTCAAATATCCAGTCATTCTAGAAATTAATTCCTAAAAGTCATAGATCAATCGGTGTGCATACGTCATAAATAGGAGAATGACTCAGTCCACAAGAGTTAAGTCTAGGTTCATCTCCCCTAAGTACTCGTTGAAAATTTAGCTACTCATGTTATAATTAACAGTACTCTAAACTAATTAAATAATTTTACAATTATCTGAATTTAATTGAACAATTAATTGAAACTCTAATAATTAATCAAACTAATGAACTAAAAAAAAATTTATAATAAAAACTTACCTTGCTGTTGCAGTGGCCGGCCACCTGCAGGATGAAAGAGGGGTTGCCTTCAAAAATCAAAATGTGCCTGCGGGCCCTTCTCCAATCAAAGGGCGGCTGTGGCCCTTTCTCCTTCAAATTTGTTCCCTCCAATGGGAGGGAACCAGCACACTTGCCTTGGTTCAAATGGGGGGCGGCAGGGCCCCTTCTCCTATTGGCGCCTGGGAGCAGAGAGAGAGAGAGAGGGCGCACCTCTCTCTTTTTCCTTCTTTTCTTCTTTTTTTTCTTTTTCTTTCTGGGCTTGGGCGCCTGTGCGCGTCCAAGCTCTCTTCCTTTTTTTTTTTTTTTCTTTTTGATCTGGGAGAAGAACTGTTGTGATGCAGGGAAAAGAGGAAAGGATTTGATGAATCAAACAAAACAGGAACAAGGATAAAATTAATAACTTGGGGAGAATTCTATGCAGAGAGAAGAAGAAGCCTCAAAATTTTTAGATCTGAAAATATACGTATAGCTAAAAAAAAAACCTCCTCCTCAAAACCCTAGCCTTGGCTATTTATAGGCTTAGGGTTTTGATTATTTTACATAATAGTCCAAAACTGTTACAAAATTACAAGGAGAACTATTACATTAAATTTTGCACTTTTACATCTCTGTCCACTTTGCGTTTAAGCCCCTGATTTTTGCAAAATTATGTTTTCACACCAACTGGCCTCGAACTCTTTTGATGTCAGTTTTAGGCGTAGTCGAGCGATCCCGTCAGTGTCAAGCCTCCTATCTCGCCTTCAACTCCTTTTAATGCGCTTTACGGTCTGAAAGAGTCTTTTGTGGTCCAGTCTTCTCCTAAATAACTTTGTCTGCAAAATGGACTAAAAATACCCGAGTAGCATTATTTATAAACAAATGATAGATAAATATGGGAATGAAAATGTGACAAAATCATGCTGATCAAATACCCCCACACCTATCTTTTTCTAGTCCTCGAGCAAAATTAATTAAAAGAAAAACTAAACTACCTAACTCACTTTCGTAGGAATCACGGTTGCACTTAGCATGTGCAACAAGCCGTTAAACCTCTAGGTTACCCTAGAGGACGAGTTTTGTCTCGTGAGGGTTTTCTGTGGATTACACCACAAAATCCAAGAAAGTTAGAGATTAAGAAATAAATAAAAGTAAAATAAGGATAACCGAAAATCAAGAAAAGAAAAACAAATCAAATTTTTTTTATATATATATTTTTTAATTAATTTTTTTTAATTTTTTTTTTGTGATAACTAGTTAGTAAGATCATCAGTTCCCATGAGTTTCATTTTCAAGTAAAATCTCAATTCCAGAAATCATATTGGCTATAAAATAAAGTCTCAAATCCAAAACTTTACACCACCTGTCCTAAGTTTTAGATCCTATGTACCCCGTGATCGTGATGTAGTTCTTAAGCTTGGGAATATTAATTACAACTTTCATACCTTTTTTTCTTTTCTTTTTTCTTTTTTTTTCTTTTTTTTTTCAACTATCTTTCGCGTAAATACCGAGGCTCCTGAGGCCAAGGTACCTAACTAATTGATAATCAAAATTATTATATTTTATAGTGTCTTGTCCTTTTAGGCTTTCTCAGCTACCCATATAGCGAGCTTTGGGTCAAGGCTCCCAAACCAGATGGTCTTAGGGCAATAAGTGTAAAGACACTCCTACGGACTTAATTACTCAAGCAACTGAGGCCATAAGACAAGACTTATTAATATTTATTTTATTATATAATAATAATAAATTTTTTTTTTAGTTGCAATCAATATCCCAAGCCTATGAACTAATAGTGTAAGTGCTGTTGGGTACATAATCACTTAGACTAAGTTTAGATGGTATGTCCGTTTTAGATTCTAATCTTTATTTTAAGATTTTATAATTCTTTCATCTTGATCTTACCCTTAAAATCCACTCATGGATACTAAATCACTCACATACTAGCTACTCATTTTCAGAAAATTTTCAAATTTTTCACATTTTTTTTAAAGACTCTAAAGTGAAAAGAGAAATAAAGTGAAAACCCTAAAACTAAAACAAAACCAAAAAGACTCCTAAAAACAAAAGAAATATGAATCTCCCCCACACCTAAACTGTGCCATGTCCTCATGCATACTTGAATACAGAGATAGAATGAATATGGCATGTAATTTACACATCCAAAATGTGCACACAATCATGATGACCATACATTCTAAGCATACAAAAGATATACAAATAAAAATAGTATGCTAGAAATAGAAATACTCACAGTACACTAGGAGATTAAGTTGTCGAATCCATGAAAATTCTCCATGTGTGTGGTGGATGCCTCCTTGCTTATCCTGTATTACTTGTAATAAACTCGGCACAAAGGTTAGAGAGAGAGAAAAGAAAGAAAAATAATAATAATAATAAAAATAAATAAATAAATAAAAATAAAAGACTCTAAACACTACTGACTCCTTAAGGTTATTCGAAATCCTAAAACAAGTGGATAAGGATGAAGCAGGTTATAGTGAAAATGTACAAACCTTCACTTGAGCTACCTTGATTGGCAATTGGAGGTTCCTGGTCAGGTTCATCATTCGGGGTTGGTAGCAGGAATCTCAAGGCTCGTTCTAACTCATCTCTGCTTCCCGTGTGTGATGGCAGTGCAAGGTTGTGCAACCCCACAAAATTCTCATGCATTGGCACATGTGGACAGAGCCTGTGTTGCCAATTATGAATACCCAGACGAAATTCTGTGTCGGTAGCAATTGGTTGCATGATTCGGTTAACATACTCATTCACCGACTCTCCTTCGTCAAAACCAAATTCCAAAAACGGCGAGTTGTAGTCCAGAAAATCATTCTCGTCGTCCCACAGGCCGTGGTCTATATCTGGGTCTGCCATGTTCTAACTTTCCCACTTGCTTTGTTAGTGTCTAAAATAAGGAATCAGAAAGTTAGATTTTTTTTTTTTATTATTTTTTTTTATTATTATATATATATTTTTTTATAATACATAAAATTACAGACTCAATGTGTGAACAGCTCATCCAGTATATTGGGGGTCATGAAGATTCATAACCTCCTCATTATCGCTCACAGGTATTTCGAAGAACAGCTTTAAACGTTGCCCATTAACCTTGAAAACTGCACCGTTTTTCGGATCTTCTATCTCCACTGCCCCATGCGGAAATACCACATGCACCATGAATGGTCCCGTCCATCTGGATCTCAACTTACCAGGAAATAAATGCAACTTAGAATCATATAATAGGACTTTCTGACCAGGTGTAAATGTCTTTCGCAAAATTGCTCTGTCATGGAACACCTTTGTCTTTTCCTTATAGATTCTGGCATTTTCGTACGCTTCATTCCTGATTTCTGCCAACTCGTTGAGTTGAAGCTTTCTATGTGCGCCGGCCATGTCAAGATCAAAATTGAGCTGCTTTATGGCCCACATGGCTCTATGCTCCATTTCTACTGGTAAATGGCAGGCTTTCCCAAAAATAAGCCGATATGGAGACATTCCAATATTGGTTTTAAAAGCAGTTCGATACGCCCACAGAGCATCTGCTAATTTTAACGACCAATCTTTGCGATTCAAATTTACTGTTTTCTCCAGAATCTTCTTGATTTGCCTGTTGCTCACTTTCACTTGACCGCTCGTTTGTGGATGATAAGGAGTTGACAGTTTATGGGTAATTGAGTACTTTCTCATTAGAGCCTCAAAAGAACGGTTACAGAAGTGGGTACCATTGTCACTGATAATTGCACGTGGCGCACCAAATCGAGAAAAAATATTCTCTTTTAAAAATTTGACAACAACCTTGTTGTCATTGGTCCTGCTTGCCACAACTTCTACCCATTTGGACATATAATCAACAGCAACCAGAATGTACAGATTTCCAAATGAGTTTGGGAATGGTCCCATGAAGTCAATTCCCCACACATCGAATATTTCGACCATTAATATTGGGTGTAACGGCATCATGTTCCTCCTTGTGATCTTGCCCACATGTTGACAACGAGTGCAACATTTGCAGAACTCATGAGCGTCCTTAAAAAGGGTGGGCCAATAAAAACCACACTGCAGGACCTTTTCTGCAGTCTTCTTCGCTCCGAAATGCCCCCACAAGCTTGGTCATGGCAGAATGACAAGATACTTTTGTGTTCTTCTTCGGGGACACACCTCCTAAAGATCTGATCAGGACAGTACTTCCACAGATATGGATCATCCCAATAGAAGTATTTCAATTGAGAGTGAAATTTATATTTGTATTGTCTTGACCATTCTTCAGGTGTTTTCCTGGTCACAAGGAAGTTGACAATATCAGCGAACCATGGCTCTCTTATCATAGCAAACAGTTGCTCATCAGGAAAGTGCTCGTTTATGGGTACATTAGAGGATGGAGCGTTTGGTAGACGGGACATGTGATCAGCCACCAGATTATCAGTCCCCTTTTTGTCTTTAATTTGCAGATCAAATTCCTGAAGTAGCAAAACCCACCTTATCAGTCGTGCCTTCACGTCTTTCTTTGTCAGCAAGTATTTTAGAGCAGCGTGATCAGTGTAAACAGTGATTTCTGAGCCAATCAAGTAAGACCTAAACTTTTCAAGCGCAAAGACTACGGCTAAGAATTCTTTCTCAGTTGTAGAGTAGTTGAGTTGCGCATCGTTCAGTGTCCTACTGGCGTAATAGATCACATGAGGCTGCTTGTTAATCCGCTACCCGAGGACTGCACCAATAGCGTAATCAGACGCGTCACACATTAGCTCAAAGGGTTGGCTCCAATCTGGTGCATGAATTATAGGGGCTGAAATTAGCTCCTTCTTTAAGATCTCAAATGCCTCAAGGCATTCTGGGGAGAAAACAAATGGGACGTCCTTGGCGAGTAGGCTGGTTAGTGGGCGAGCAATCTTGCTGAAGTTTTGTATAAATCGTCGATAAAAACCAGCATGTCCCAGGAATGATCTGATATCCTTAACTGATTTAGGAGGTGGGAGATGAGCTATCAAATCCATTTTTGCTTTGTCCACCTCTATCCCTTTCTTTGAGATTACATGACCCAGAACAATGCCTTGTTGGACCATAAAATGACACTTCTCCCAATTTAGTGTCAGATTCTTTTCTTTGCATCGAGCAAGAACTAGGTTGAGATGGTGAAGGCATTTGAGAAGGAATCTCCAAAGATTGAAAAATCATCCATAAATACCTCGAGGAATCTTTCCACCATGTCAGAGAAGATACTGAGCATACATCGTTGGAATGTTGCAGGTGCATTGCATAACCCAAAGGGCATGCGTCTGTATGCAAAAGTTCCAAACGGACATGTGAATGTGGTTTTCTCCTGATCCTCAGGAGCTATTGGGATCTGATTATAACCAGAGTATCCATCGAGAAAGCAATAATATTCATGTCCGGCTAGACGTTCCAACATCTGGTCAATAAACGGCAAAGGAAAATGATCCTTTCTTGTCTCCGCATTGAGCTTTCTGTAATCAATACACACTCGCCATCCTGTCTGAATTCGAGTAGGTATAAGCTCATCATCATCGTTCTTGACCACAGTGATTCCCGACTTCTTCGGCACCACTTGCACAGGACTCACCCACGAGCTGTCAGAGATTGGATAAATGATTCCATTATCGAGGCATTTCAAAATATCTTTTCTTACTGCCTCCTTCATTACAGGATTCATTCTGCGTTGGGAGTCTCTTCTTGGTTTGGCATCTTCAATTAAGTGGATCCGATGCTGAACAATAGTTGGACTGATCCCTTTTATATCAGCCATTGTCCAACCTATAACTTCCTTGTTCTCCTTCAATACAGACAAGAGTGATTCCTCTTGGTTCTTACTCAGATTGGAAGCTATTACGACCGGAAGCTTTTCGTCCTCACCCAAATAGGCATATTTTAATGTGTCGGGAAGAGGTTTTAGCTCTAAGTTAGGTGGCTCCTCCACCGATGGTCGAAGTGGTGCTCGAATTCCCTCATCGAGTGATTCATAAAGAGGCTCCCAGTGCGTTGCACACACTTGATCAGCTCGTACGAACGCTTCATCAAAGTCTTGTTCCATTTCGTCCGGCTCTGACTCTTGGTCAAGATGCTCGATGTCTGATCCTTCATCTTCAAAATGTTCACTTGATATCCCTTGGATCATGTTGACATCAAAAGGTTGATCAGAGTGATCGCATGGTTGCTTTCCAAGATTAAAAATATTGAGATCAATCGTCATGTTCCCAAAGGTGAGTTTCATTCACCCACTGCGACAATTGATCAAAGCATTTGATGTTGCCAAGAAAGGTCGGCCAAGAATCACTGGAATTTGTCCTCTCGGGTTTTCCACCGGTGCAGTTTCAAGGACAACAAAATCGACTGGGAATATGAATTCCCCAACCTTGATCAACACATCTTCTACCTCGCCCTTTGGGATTTTTACCGATCTATCAGCCAGTTGCAGGGTAATCCTTGTAGGTTTTAACTCACCCACTCCTAACTGCTTGTAAACTGAGTATGGAAGTAAGTTGACACTTGCCCCCAAATCTAGTAAGGCCTTGTCAATCACTGTAGTCCCAATAGTGCAGGATAGAGTCGGACATCCAGGGTCCTTGTATTTCACTGGCATTGTGCTCTTTATGATCTCGCTAATATTTGCAGCAAGGAATACCTTCTTAGGATTTTGATGAGCTCGTTTCTTTGTGCATAGATCCTTCAAGAACATTGCATATGATGGAACCTGTTCGATAGCTTCAAGGAGAGGAATATTCACTTTGACTTGCTTGAAAATTTCTAAGATCTTCTCCATCTGCATTGTGTTCTTCTTAGATCGGAGCCTATTTGGGAAGGGAGCCGGTGGATCATATGTAGGCTCAATAACTTCCTCAGTTTCCTTATCACTTGCTTTGCTAGAGCTTGAGGGTGATGGATCTGCCACCGGGTCAGTTGATTTTGTATGATTGTAGACTTCCACCTGATTGTCCACCTCTTTCCCAGACCGTAATATGTGGATTGCATTCAGTTGAGCTGAATTTGAAGTGTTATTGTTAGCTCTGGTATCCCTGGGGTTGATCTCAGGTTGACTGGGGAAAGTCCCTCTTTCTCTTTCATTCATTTGAGAAGACATCTTACTCATTTGTAACGTGAGTTGTTGTATGGCTTGTTGATTAGCCTGCAACATCTGTTGATTGGACTGGAACATCTGATTCGTCGATTGCATAAATGAGTTGAAGTTCTTCTCCATGGCGTTCAACTTCTGATCATTCCCAAATCCTGGTGGCGGCATTGATGGATTTGCATATGTTGGAGTGGATTGTGGTGCCACAAAGGCCGGTTGTTGTTGATATGGAAATGTGTTTGGCCTCGTGGACTGTGAACCACTTGGTTGGGAGGTGCTTGTTGCCCCTCCTTGATATCCTCCTCCTTGATTCCATGAAAAGTT
This sequence comes from Agave tequilana, assembly GCA_038442645.1. Lineage (NCBI taxonomy): Eukaryota > Viridiplantae > Streptophyta > Magnoliopsida > Asparagales > Asparagaceae > Agave > Agave tequilana. The sequence goes on along the minus strand of JAVJIF010019084.1, from coordinate 34,231 downwards.
AGGGTGATTCTTCCACCCTGGATTGTATGTTGGTGCAAATGGATCATTCCTTTGTCGCTGATAAGTGGCGTTTAACTGTTGTCCCTGACTATTCATTAGTGGGTTTGGAAGGAATGGGCAATCTTCCATGACATGAGCTGGAGATTGACAGTTAAAGCAACTTGAAATAGAGGTCTGATTCACTTGATCGAGCTGCTGAGGAGGAGTCCCCTTGCTTTCCAACACTTCAATCCTACTCATCAGTGTGGCCATCTTTGCTTCAGCTGCAATGGAGTTTTCGATCGAATGTATGCCACTCCTTGATGTGGTGGTTGAATTGATAGTCGGTGGCTTCTCATTAAACCCTTCCCACTGCATTGTTTTCTCTGCCATCTCTTCGAGGAATATCCATGCATCATCATCTGTCATCCTCATGAAGTCACCGTGACTCATGGATTCAAGAAGAGTTTTCGAGTTGTAATCAACACCCTCGTAGATAATTTGACAGAGACGCCACTTTTCTATGGCATGATGGGGACATTGAGCTAGAAGGTCCTTAAACCTTTCTAAGTATCTCCAAAATGGTTCTTTGTCCCGTTGTCTGAATTGATTTATCTCAGATCGAATCCTTGCAGTCTTGTGCATTGGGAAGAATTTCTTTAGAAAGACTGCGACAAATTCCGCCCACGTTGTGATTGAGTTGATGGTCAGGCTATACAACCACTTCTTAGCATTGTCCCGAAGTGCAAATGGAATAAACCTTAACTTGACTCCATCTTCACTCAGCTGCCTAATTCTCATCATTGCGCACACCTCCTCAAATTCATTGATGAACATATATGCATCTTCAGATTCCAGTCCAGAGAATTTGGGGAGCATAGTGATATATTGTGGCTTCAACTCATAGTTGTTCTCAGTAGCTTCTGGCAATCTGATGCATGAAGGGTGTGATGACCGAGGAGGGTAACATCGGTCCATGAGGACCATTGGTGGAACAGGGTCAGTCATCTTGATCTCGTTCGTATCTATGCTGACAAGACGTCCTTTTGAGTCGCGTTCCCAAGCTGACATGTATCAGCGTAAGAATTGAGTTGGAATGTGAGATGCTTGGGTAGCACTAAAAATTTTTTTATTTAGTTTTTTTTTTAATTTTTTTCTTTTCGGTAGACGTGCTAAGACTAAAGAGGACACCGATTCCCGGCAACGGCGCCAAAAACTTGATGGGGAGATTCTGTCTCCTCGTTTTAAAATTACTGCAAGCGCACGGTCGTTCGATGTAGCACTTGAGGGTCGGTCCACAGGGATGGTGCTTCTTTTGGTTATGACACTTCTACACGAATGGATCAAAAGATTTAGGGATTTGTGAGCTATGTGAACTAATTATAGTAAAAGAAAGGTCAAGCACCTAGGATCGAATCCCCTAAACTAGCATCAAGCGGACAGTTTGATCTCCATATCAGTTTTTAATACATACCAAATCTCTATGTCTAAGAGGCACATTAATTCTTGACGCTAGATTTAAGCACAAGCTATTATCCTGTTACATAGTCCATCAAAGATGAATTAACTAAATTAAACAGATAACATGAGTGCAACAGACCCTAAGCATGGACCATTAATCCCCGATACATAGCCTGTCAAATATCCAGTCATTCTAGAAATTAATTCCTAAAAGTCATAGATCAATCGGTGTGCATACGTCATAAATAGGAGAATGACTCAGTCCACAAGAGTTAAGTCTAGGTTCATCTCCCCTAAGTACTCGTTGAAAATTTAGCTACTCATGTTATAATTAACAGTACTCTAAACTAATTAAATATTTTACAATTATCTGAATTTAATTGAACAATTAATTGAAACTCTAATAATTTAATCAAACTAATGAACTAAAAAAAAAACTTATAATAAAAACTTACCTTGCTGTTGCAGTGGCCGGCCACCTGCAGGATGAAAGAGGGGTTGCCTTCAAAAATCAAAATGTGCCTGCGGGCCCTTCTCCAATCAAAGGGCGGCTGTGGCCCTTTCTCCTTCAAATTTGTTCCCTCCAATGGGAGGGAACCAGCACACTTGCCTTGGTTCAAATGGGGGGCGGCAGGGCCCCTTCTCCTATTGGCGCCTGGGAGCAGAGAGAGAGAGAGGGCGCACCTCTCTCTTTTTCCTTTTTTTCTTCTTTTTTTTTTCTTTTTCTTTCTGGGCTTGGGCGCCTGTGCGCGTCCAAGCTCTCTTCCTTTTTTTTTTTTTTTCTTTTTGATCTGGGAGAAGAACTGTTGTGGTGCAGGGGAAAAGAGGAAAGGATTTGATGAATCAAACAAAACAGGAACAAGGATAAAATTAATAACTTGGGGAGAATTCTATGCAGAGAGAAGAAGAAGCCTCAAAATTTTTAGATCTGAAAATATACGTATAGCTAAAAAAAAACCCTCCTCCTCAAAACCCTAGCCTTGGCTATTTATAGGCTTAGGGTTTTGATTATTTTACATAATAGTCCAAAACTGTTACAAAATTACAAGGAGAACTATTACATTAAATTTTGCACTTTTACATCTCTGTCCACTTTGCGTTTAAGCCCCTGATTTTTGCAAAATTATGTTTTCACACCAACTGGCCTCGAACTCTTTTGATGTCAGTTTTAGGCGTAGTCGAGCGATCCCGTCAGTGTCAAGCCTCCTATCTCGCCTTCAACTCCTTTTAATGCGCTTTACGGTCTGAAAGAGTCTTTTGTGGTCCAGTCTTCTCCTAAATAACTTTGTCTGCAAAATGGACTAAAAATACCTGAGTAGCATTATTTATAAACAAATGATAGATAAATATGGGAATGAAAATGTGACAAAATCATGCTGATCAGATACCAAAATTGTATCTTTTTTTATTTCTGTTTTGTTATGTTTCAAATCTTGTGACTATTGTAGATGTATATCTTTTATGTGAAAATGAAACTTCTGATTGTCTGTTGTACATGTGTGTGAGAATTTGGCTTCTTTACTACAGCGTAAGGTATTCACAGGAGAGATTTCCCTCTTCTTGAGTATCTGCTGGCCATCGTCACATACCCGTATTCCGTATTTTGAAAAGCGGGGCGTGACATGGTTTTGTTGGTATCAGAGCCAGGTTTATTTTAATTCCGCACCATATAAAGACAATCGGATTCACATATAAGAAAATGCATCTATAACTGTCTGGATACACATCATTAGCCTAAACTCGTGCCTTAGATTCTCTTCTAAACTATTCCTTATCCGTTCCAAACACTGATGGCTCGAAACAGAAATGTCCCCTCTTCTTCCTAAGTCGACCCAACCTCAGAGAACACAGAGATCCTCCAACTCTAAAACGCATGCTGAAATTGCAGCAGGATCAGAATGGACTGCTTCAGACCAGAGTGACGAGGGCTCAGGAGACTGTGGAGCATGCTCTGATGGGGTTAAACTCTAACATGCGTCGACTAAGGTGAGGAACGTCACGGATTTTTGAAGGTTGCACCCAAGTAACTTCTCAAGAAATGAGACACCACTGGAGGCAGAATAATGGCTGAGCAAGATAGAGTAACTGCTGAATGCCGCAAAATTCCTGAGGAAGACCGGGTTGATGTAGTAGGCATCCAACGTACTGATATCGCCCATATATCTGGTGGACCGCTGAGATGGAAAGGCTGACTCCACCCATCAGCTGGAAGACATTCATCGAGAGTTTTTGGTAAAGTTCTTTTCTATGACTGCCAAAGCGGAGATAGAGCGGCAATTCATCAACTTGAATCAAGGGGGACGTATCATGGATCAGTATGCCACAGAATTTACCAGATTAAGTCGCTTTGCACCATACATGATGGCACAAGAAGGGGACCGTGGCAGGAGGTTTCTTCAAGGGCTGGATATCAACATTCAGATCTATATTACTGTACTTCTGCTCAACACCTACGCCCAAGTTCTGGAGACAACAAGGACTCAGGAGTAGATTTTATAGCAAAGGATGCGACTGCTTGGGCTCTCCCAGAAACGCTCAATGACCCATATTCCGGGTAGACCCGGTGGCAAGTGATTAGTCTCTAAAATTGTATATTTCATATCACATCTTCATATTTATTTAATATTAAATCCTACAAATAATATCTCTCTTGTATGTTTCTAGGTCCATGGCATGAAATGAAGAAGTAGCCCAAAAATCCTATTTAATTGGTGATTAAAAGTCTACATGAATAGCTATTAACTTTGGAGGGTGGTTTTGTCAAAATCATGTGCTCAAATCCAGATTCCAGGAGGTCACCTGATAGGGGGACAAGAGGGGAGCGTGCAGCAGGCGGCGCCATGCGCGGGGCTCTAGAATGCCACAAAAATGCAGCAAAAGCCGCGTTTTCGCGACTCTTATGTGGAGCTGCGTGCCAGGATTTGACACGCGGCTCCGTACAGGCCCTTGGTGCCCCTTACATCTATAAAAGCCCTGGGATTTCCAGAGCTGAGGGAGGAGAGGAGTTTTGAGTAGTTTTTAGGATAGTTTTTAGGGTTTTCTTCTCCATGTTATAGTTTAGGTTAGTTGTTCTTTCTTCTTTCTCTTTGTATTTTTCATTTCTTATAAATCTTGTAATAGGAAAATGAGTGGTGCATTGAAAAGCAAGAGTGCTTGTAATGGAATGTGACAATTTATGAAAGGTTCTCTCTTTACCTCTCTTTATTTTTCTCTCTAACTCTTTTTACATGCTTAGCTAATTTTCTCTCATGACAACTAACTGCTAACTACTAACTTGCTAACTTCTTTGATGGGGACATCTAGTAGGATTTATTTGATTTAGTTGTTAGCTTATCTTATCTTATTGTAGTTTGTTTTAGTTGTTATTATTGTTGGTTGGTATTATCCCACATCGGTTGTGGTGGGAGTTATTTTTTTGTAGGCCTATATAAGGCTGAGATTATCATTGTTTTCTCCAGTTAATGCTTGATAATGAAAATTACTGTTTTAGCATTTTGAGTAGCCTGTGTGCTTTAGGTGAGAAACCCTAGGGAGAGATTCTCAAACCCTATCTTGGGAGAGAAACCCTAGATTGAGATTTCCTAGAGCTTGTCCCCTATCATTTTAGTATCAAAGCTAAATCCTGGTCTTTTTCACTTCTTTCACAGAATCCTAGCTTCCACAAAAACCATTTTTTTCTCCACCAAAACTTTCACAAATTCCCAAAACCCTAGTTCTTGAAAATAAAAAAATAAAAAAAAACCTAGATCTGGAAAAAAGAGAGAAATTTTTTGGGATTACTGTTCCGTGAACAGTAATCACCCTATTAATATTCGCGTGAACGGTAACCCGCTTACTGTTCACGTGAACAATAAACTGCCGATTACTGTTCATGTGAACAGTAAACCCTCGATTACTGTTCACATGAACAGTAAACCCTAGTTCATGTAAATCTCCCCCCATAAAAAAAAACCCTAAAGCTCGCCCGTTTGGAGTCCGTTTTGAGCTCTGTTTGAAGCATTGGGTTCGTGACAAAGCCCCGGAGCTACTAGATAGATTTTCATAGCGTTCAAGCAGTAGAGACGACCTCCACAATCCCTATTTTGTGCTACTATACGTCCTGCAACAGTCCGATTTGGGTCCAGTTCGAGCTTTTGAGATTCTTGGGTAATTTTTGAGCTTATGCACTGAAATTTTCCTTATGGGATTTTATTTTTATGGTCAATATATTCATACTAATGGTGATCCAAAGGAAGTTGAATGGAAAATGAATGCGGCTGTCCTGACTTTTCGTGGTTTTTATGACCGTTACAGTTATGAAGACTGGGAGAGCAATCTTGAAACTTTCTTCAATTAGTTTTCTCTGACATCTGAGCAAAAGTGCCTCTATACCCGAATGAAGTTTGTGGGAGAGCCATATTATTGGGTAGAGAACAATCATAAGTTATGTCGATACTGGTTTCTCTTGCAAGACTTTCTTCGCGCTCGTTATGCTCCACCCATTTCTTCATCTGAGTCAGACTATAAAGAGCTCAATGTTGAGCAAGAGCCCGAGAGCCGATCAATCACAGATCTCTGCACTAAGATTCGGGTGGCCCTAGAAAAACTTGCAACAAGTCAGGCTACAAAGAGGGACATAGATCCAGAGCCTTCAGCCCTTATCGAGCCTGACGTTCTCGAGGAGCCAGGGTCAGAAGTTGTTGCTGAGTTGGAGCACGAGCCAGAACAAGATAATGCAGCTAAGATAGGGCCAGAGCCAGTAGTTGTTAATGAACCCTGATAGGTAGTGAAAAATGCATAATTGTCATCATATATACCATCACATTTGCACATTTATTCATATTATAATGCACATTTATTAATATTTCGTTATTTAATGTGTGCAGGCCTCGAATTATTATTTTAATAAGAAATAAAGCTTAAAGAGCCCAAAAGCCCAGATCCAAGCCCATGTTTGAAGCCCAGGTGAAAAAGCGCAATTACAAGAAGTCAACATGCAAATACAAGGGCTAAAAGTTGCAAATATCAGAGATAAGGGAAGGATAGACTTCTATCCAACCCTAAACACTTGCAGGATGAGGATAAAAGCCCAAGATAAGAAGGAAATTCGTGGAAAGAAGATTTGAAGAAATCTGGATTAAGGGTAACTTGATTACTAAGTTATCTCGAAAATTCAGATTAAAAGGTCAGGATGCATATTCCAGAAGCATGCGCCCAGACAGACGGACCAGGAGAAGCCACGCGCCAAAGCGCGTGGCCTGACTCCACTGAACTGCCGCAGAAACGCGGCAAAAGCCGCAATTCTGCGGCAGTATGGATGACTCTGATTACCAGATTTCGTCTACAACTTCATCCGGGACTCTATCTTCTTCTGCATTATAAATATCCCTGCAGGCGCAGCAGAAAGGGCATCCAGAGACGTATTAGGGTTTTCTTTTAGTTATTTCTCTAAATTTCTGCACGATTGTATTTTCCATTCATGTACGTTGTGGAGAAGGAGAAGATTTTGTAACTGGAGATTCATCTGAAATAAAGGTCACTCTTTTGTTCTCATTTAATTTCTGCAATTTTATTTTATTTTGTGATCTCTCTGATTGTTGTTTTAATCTGTGATCTCTTCTGGTTTTCTTTTTCCTTATTTCCTTGCACTCTTTCTCATTAAATAAAAAAAATATAAATAATTTGAAAAAAAAAATAATGAAGAACTAATTCTCTCTAGTGGTTTGCTGAGATTCTTGAAGCAACCCTAGAGCAGTTAAGCCTAGATCTGATTAATGAACATCTATAGAAACCCTAGGTTTAAAAACAACTTTTCTAGAAGATTAAACAAATACCTAGAATTCCTAATATAGGTTGCATATTAAAAAGTCTTCTCATGACTTCAAACTTAAGAACTAGGACAGCATAAATTTGATATTCGTCTTTTATTAGGCTGTACCTAGATGTTAGGATGAACCATAGTTTGGCTTTTAAATAATGTAACTTAGCTAGAGTCTAGTATTGATTTTTCTTGCTTGAATTATTTGTAATGACCTAGGGTGAATCACCTACATCTTAAGATGAAGATCAAGCTCCTTAACTTGCAATAGGGTTGTGGTAGAAGATCAGCAAAACCACGTCTTTAATATCATCTTTTTATCTCAAATCTAATCTCTCTTTTCTTACTTGAAGCATACAGAGGAATCGAGTCGAAAAGCTTTCATCGCATCCTTCCCTGAGGATCACGACCCGCTTGAGCCATTGCGACAGCGGATTCGCATTGAGATTAAGAAATCTAAACTTTCTATTCTTTAAAAATTCTCAAGCAAATTTTTGGCGCCGTTGCCGGGGAAGAAACGGCACGATTTCCTCGTTCTAATCATTCTTTATTCTTTCTGTTGCAGGTACAGAGAACAGGAAACAAAAACAGAGCAGCAGCAAGGACATACAGCAATCCAGTGCTCTGCCCTCGAAGGCAGAGCACCTGGACCTACTAATTTGCCGTAGAAACGCGGCAAAAGCCGCAGATCTGCGGCAGTAGTAGTAGTGAACTACTAACCTGCTTTTCTGCAGGTTGCTCTGCATTGCAAAAATCTGCTTACTGCTGTGATATTATTTCTCTGTGATCACTCTGCAACTGCTAATAAAAAAACATTAACCTATTTGTTGAAAATAAAAAAAAATATATTTTTAGACTCTTGCATTTTAGGGCACGTGTCTATTTTAATTTTTAATTCTGTTGAAGAGTGCTGGCGACAAGGTACGTTTGCATAGCATATAGATTAGGAAACACTCTTGGTTATATACTGCTTTCTTGTGTGATTACTTTTCTACAGCTTTACACGTACACTAATTCATCTTAAGGGCATAACCCATAAGCAAGATAAGGTGGGGATTTCATCACCCTTCCTTGGCCCACGAATCATATCCGTCACACTCACAACCCTAACCTTAAGTAAAATTTGACTAGACGTTGGCCCTAGGTTAACTCAGACTCAATAGGAGATTGACCGAAGGAGGAAAATTGTTCGAAATTAACTCTTGTCAAATCGGTGTCTAGGCAGGGGATTGAGGGCCGAAAGCCCGAAGAACGGTGGTTATTTAATTAAGGAACGTCTCTGACGGAAAACCTCCCACCGGTCTTGCCACCTACCTGGCCGATTAGCTTGTGGTTAACGTCGACAGTAGACCTCCTAAGGACAGTCTAAAGTTAGGAGTCGTCTAGGTCAAGGCTTACCCTAGATTAGGATTTTTGATTGTTTTTCTTTTTTATTGATTGATTGGGTGAACTTGTTTGCTGATTGTGCATACCCGCTTGGTCGAGAGACCCACTTACATCCAGGCTAACTAGAACTAGTTCACCACCCGAGCTCAATCCCGACTCACACATGGCACAACCGCCATCACTCCAAGATAGGATCTATCCTATCAGGACTTCTCTTCCTTCTTGCATCAAGCTTAACGATGAAGGTGTTGACCCATTTGAGCTTAAGCCACAATACATCAACACCCTTCATAAATTTCATGGACTTGACTCCGAGGATGCATACTTCTTCATAAGGGAATTTGAGGAAGTATGTCTCATGATGAATATTCCTAAGTTAGGAAAAGATGACATCAAACTTAGGTTTGTCCCCTTTGCTTTGAAGGATTTAGCAAAGAAATGACTCTACAGTCTAGAGGTCGGTTCTATATCTTCTTGGGATAATTTCGTTAAGGCCTTCTTAAAGAAATTTTATCCCGTTCACAAGACTGCACTGATTAGGAAGAATATCCTACAGTTTAAGCAAACAGCAAATGAGCCTTTTTGGAAATATTTCGAACGTTTTAAGGACTTCTTGCTCAATGCCCTCACCATGGGATAGAGAAATGGCGACTTTGCCAAGTTCTATATGATGGATTAGAATATCAAACTAAGACGTTATTAGAATCCATGTGCCAAGGAGGATTTATGAAAAAGAACGAAAATGAAGGATGGGAATTGTATGAGGAATTAGCTGAAAATACCATCCAATGGGAACCTACTCCGGAAAAATTTAGGACTAATGACCCTACTTCTTCTAAAGGAGGTATCCATTCCATTGAGGCCAACATAGCAACCGATGCTAAGTTAGCTGCTGTTATGCGAAGACTAGAGGCCCTTGAAACTAAAGAGCCAGTCTCTGTGAACCAAGTCAGCCCAACATCTTCGGCGGGCTGTACTTATTGTCAAGATATGAACCATGTGTTCGAGGAATGTCCTGTCTTTTTCGCGCATCAAAGCTTGCCCGAACATATGAGTGCGGCCTTCACAAGGCCCGCCAACAATCCTTATTCACCCACCTACAATCCTGATTGGAGAAATCATCTCAATTTTTCATGGGGCCCAAGCAACAATGATCAAATTAGGCCCAAATTCTCCAACAATTTCCAAAATCCGCCCTATCAGCAAAGTTTTCCTAGTCAAAATCCTCCACCATCTTTCCAATATTCACAAATGGAAACAAGGCTTTCAAACATGGAAAGAAAGGTGGACACTCTTGTTAAAAGCCATGACACACTAGCTCAAGTCTTGACCAGGATAGAGGTCCAATTAAATCAGCAAGAAAGACAGAGGGGTACCCTACCGAGTCAGCCATTGCCAAATCCTAGGAATTCTAGGCCAGCCAATGAGGCTCAAGACCCAAATCAGTGTCACATGGTTCATACACTCAGATCGGGGAAACAAGTTGATAATCAAGTATCCATGCCACAGGATCCATCTCACTCATCCATTCCATCTAGCTCCACTCCCTCTCCACCCAGCTCCAATGAAACTGAAGTTGAAAAGTCAGCAGGACAGGTGCACCAGCCTATAGCTCCATTTCCAAATAGGCTTAGAAGCAACAACAATGCACATATGGAGAAATTATTAGAGGTGCTCAATCAAGTTAGGCTCAACATTCCACTTCTTGATGCAATCCAACAGGTCCCTAGTTATGCCAAATTCCTTAAGGACATGTGCACCAAGAAAAGAAAGACTAATGTGCCTAAGAAGGTTTTTCTAGCCACCAACATTAGTGAGCTATTGTCCAACCAGATCCCTATTAAGTATAAGGACCCTGGTTGCCCCACCATCTCTTGCACCATAGGTCGAGCCGAAATCAATCGAGCACTCCTCGATTTAGGAGCTAGCATCAATTTGCTCCCTTTCTCCGTATATAAACAACTTGGATTAGGTGAACTCAACCCGACCCAAGTCACTATTCAGTTGGCTGACCGCTCAATCAAAGTTCCTAAGGGAGAGATCAATGACGTTCTCATACGGGTGGGAGAATTCATTTACCCAGTCGATTTCATTGTCTTAGAGACACAACCTGTGTCTAATCCTAGGTCCCAAACTCCCGTCATCTTAGGAAGACCGTTCCTAGCAACCGCAAATGCAATCATAAATTGTAGAAACGGATCCATGAGACTGACTTTTGGGGATATGACCAAGGAAGTCAATGTTTTCAACCTAGGTAAGCATCCCTACGATGTGACCGACCAACCCTTTGAGGTTAACTTCATTGAGAACATGACGAGTGAGCATAATGAGGAGATCACACTTGAGTCAGAGGAAGAGGAAGATTTAGAAGCAAGTGATCTCAGCCTTGATGAGATTGAATGGGAATCAAATCTGAGTTCTATAGAGATGGGAGATTCTAGCTTAACTCCTCCACCCATCGAGCCAACTCCTTCTTTGGAGTTAAAAACCTTGCCGAAACATCTTAAGTATGCCTACCTAGGTGAACAAGAGACGTTACCGGTCATAGTTGCATCTAATTTGACCAACAGGCAAGAGGAGGACCTATTGGCAACCCTTAGGAGACATAGGGAAGCCATTGGTTGGACTATGGCAGATATCAAGGGACTGAGCCCTACGATAGTCCAGCATCGTATCCATCTAGAGGAAGGGGTTAGACCGAAGAGGGATCCACAGCGTAGGCTAAACCCACTCATGCAGGAGGCTGTACACGCCAAAATAGTGAAACTGTTAGATAATGGGATCATTTATCCCATTTCCGATAGCGAATGGGTTAGCCCAATGCATGTGGTCCCTAAGAAATCTAGCTTTACTGTGGTAGAGAACGACAAGCATGAGTTAGTGCAAACACGATTGCCTACCAAGGTAAGAGTATGCATAGACTACCGCAAGTTGAACGCAGCGACTAGGAAAGATCATTTTCCCTCCCGTTCATTGACCAAATGTTGGAAAGATTAGCAGGTCATGAGTATTACTGCTTTTTGGACGGTTATTCAGGGTATAAACAAATTCCTATAGCCCGGAGGATCAAGAGAAGACAACGTTCACGTGTCCATTTGGGACATTTGCCTACCGTCGAATGCCTTTCGGCCTATGCAATGCCCCCGCCACATTCCAACGTTATATGTTAAGCTTGTTTTCTGATATGGTCGAGCGTTTCTTAGAGATTTTCATGGACGACTTCTCCGTCTATGGGAATTCATTTGACCAGTGTCTCCATCACTTGGAGCTAGTACTGAGTAGGTGCACCGAAAAGAACTTGACCCTCAATTGGGAAAAGTGTCACTTCATGGTACAACATGGGATTGTCCTAGGTCACGAGATATCTAGGGAAGGGATTAAGGTAGACAAGGCCAAGGTGGAGATCATAGCAAAACTTCCACTTCTGCGATGCGTGAAGGACATTCGGTCTTTCTTAGGACACGCTGGATTTTATCGTAGGTTCATTAAGGACTTTAGCAAAATTGCTAGACCCCTTACAAACCTTCTAGCTAAAGACGTGTCCTTCATCTTTGATGATAGGTGCCATAGTGCATGGGAGAAATTGAAAGTGGAACTTATCTCTGCTCCTATCATCTCACCTCCGGACTGGTCCAAGCCTTTTGAAATCATGTGCGATGCCTCAGATTTTGTGATAGGTGCTGTCTTAGGACAGCGTAAGGACAGCAAGCAGTACGTGATCTATTATTCGAGTAGGACGCTCAATGACGCCCAAATGAACTATACTACAACCGAGAAGGAATTCTTGGCAGTAGTGTTCGCTTTGGAGAAATTCCGCCCATACCTACTTGGGACCAAGACCACGATTTTCACTGACCATTCTGCTCTTCGATACCTTATGCTTAAAAAAGATGCGAAGGCCCGACTCATTCGTTGGATCCTTCTCCTTCAAGAATTCGATCTCGAAATTCGAGATAAAAAAGGTGTCGAAAATGTCGTAGCTGACCATCTCTCTCGTGTGCCAAACGCACCTTCTGACGAGCTGCCCATCAATGACAATTTTCCCGATGAGCAACTTCTAGCCATCTCTAAGGAGCCATGGTTTGCTGACATAGTAAATTACTTAGTACAAACCAAACACCACCTAGTTGGTCTAAACAGGATAGATACCGATTCTTGTCTCAAGTTCGGTATTACATGTGGGAAGATCCTTATCTTTTCAAATATTGTAGCGACCAAATCATTAGGAGATGTGTCCCCGACAAGGAGACTAGAAGCGTGCTAGCTTTTTGTCATGAGTTCGCTTGCGGTGGACATTTTGGTCCCCGCAAAACTGCCGAGAAAATTCTGCAAAGTGGCTTTTATTGGCCAACTGTGTTTAGAGACGCATTTGAGTATTGCAAAACTTGCACAAGATGTCAAATGATAGGAAGAATTTCCAAACGAAATATGATGCCCCTAAATCCCATTCTAGAAGTAGAACTTTTTGACGTATGGGGCATTGATTTTATGGGACCCTTCCCTAATTCGTTTGGGCACCAGTACATCTTGTTGGCCGTAGACTACGTGTCAAAGTGGGTAGAAGCTGTCCCTTGCAAGACAAATGACAACAAAGTTGTTGTCAAATTCTTGAAAGATAATATCATCTCACGCTTTGGAATCCCTCGAGCCATCATTAGCGACAATGGCACACATTTTTGCAATAGAACTTTTGAAGCTCTTATGCGAAAATATGCCATTACTCACAAGTTGTCTACGCCCTACCATCCTCAAACTAGCGGGCAGGTAGAAGTTTCTAATAGGCAAGTCAAGCTGATTTTAGAAAAGACTATGAATCAGAATAGGAAGGACTGGTCCACCAAACTGGTGGATGCCCTATGGGCATATAGGACTGCCTTTAAGACGAGTCTAGGAATGTCTCCCTACAGACTGGTCTTTGGAAAGGCTTGCCACCTTCCTGTCGAGCTAGAGCACCGGGCCCTTTGGGCAATTAAGAAGCTAAATTTCGATTTAGATAAGGCCGGTGAGTTTCGGAAATTACAAATTTCTGAACTAGAGGAGTTGAGGAATGATGCATACGAGAATGCAAAGATTGCGAAGGATAGAGTTAAGGTTTTTCACGATAAATTCATCACGAGAAAAAACTTTTGTCCAAGGACAAAAAGTTTTACTCTACAACTCTAGACTTCATCTCTTTCCCGGCAAGTTGAAGTCAAGATGGACAGGACCATTCATTGTTAAAACGGTGTTTCCACACGGAGCCATAGAGATCTACGATCCCAAAAATGGCAATGCATTCAAGGTAAATGGTCAACGTCTTAAAATCTTTTTGGAGTCTGTGCCGGAAGCTAATGCGGCGATGGGTCTTTTTGACCCACTATATCGGTGATTATATCTTTCTGCCAGTTCATGCATCCATACATTTCATTCATACATTAGGGACAATGCATGAAACAAGTGTGGGGGAGGGTATGTAATATGTAATATAAAAAAATAAAAAAAATAAAAATATATAAAAAAAAATTATACAATATATAAAAAAATGTTATAAAAAGGAAATATTTTGACTTATTTTTTGAAAGAAATCTAAGTTAGTTTTAAGGATTAGGAAAATCATGATTAGGATTTCTAAAAACTTGGTCAAAATAAATAAATTGTTTAAATTTTAGGTATAGGAAGAGAAATTGAATAATTAGTTAGTCTTAATTTTTACCTTAATGAAATGTGCATTCCTAGTACATATCTAGGATTCTAAGACAAAGACCTTGTGCCTCAAAAAAAAAAAAAATCACCAATTAAGCTGGATACATGTGCCTCAAGAAGCATAAGTATTCACGCCTAAAGGTAGTTCTAAATAAAAAGTCCTTAGTTTTGTGGCCTAGTTCATTCGAATTTGAGTCTGCGAGGTGTTTTCTCACCTGGTGCCCTAAAGCCGACCGATTTGGGAGCCACCGACTTTAAGTTCGCTACATGGGTGGATTAGAAAGCCTAAGAAAACTGAGAAATATTATACATGTATTAACACATCTATTAGTCAATTAGTTAGGTATGAGGGCCTCAAGAAGCCTTGATACTTATACGAAAGAAAATTAGATGAGTTATACATGCCAAAAAAAAAATTATATTAACACATCTAATAGTCAATTAGTTAGGTATGAGGGCCTCAAGAAGCCTTGATACTTACACGAAAGAAAATTAGATGATGTTATAAAAATAATAAAGAGGCATGAGAGTCCTAGTTAAGGAATTGCTAGTAAAAACATAAGGATGCATATGATTTTTGGTAACGAAAAAGACTATATTAGAAATTCAATTTTAATTCTTACCTAAAATGGAAAACAATTAACTTTATTAAGACTAAGTTTAAAGAATGAATAAAAATGAGGATCCTAAAACTTTTAGACTACTTTGTCTCTTCAATGATAATTCAAATATTTTCCTTTTTATGGATTTTGTGGGTGTAATCCGCTGAAAACCCTCACGAGACAACACTCGTCCTCTAGGGTAACCTAGGGGTTTAACGGCTTGTTGCACATGCTAAGTGCAACCGTGATTCCTACGAAAGTGAGTTAGCTAGGTTAGATTTTCTCTTTCTTTTTGATTTTTACTCGAGGACGAGCAAAAAGATAAGTGTGGGGGTGTGATAGGTAGTGAAAAATGCATAATTGTCATCATATATACCATCACATTTGCACATTTATTCATATTATAATGCACATTTATTAATATTTCGTTATTTAATGTGTGCAGGCCTCGAATTATTATTTTAATAAGAAATAAAGCTTAAAGAGCCCAAAAGCCCAGATCCAAGCCCATGTTTGAAGCCCAGGTGAAAAAGCGCAATTACAAGAAGTCAAAATGCAAATACAAGGGCTAAAAGTTGTAAATATCAGAGATAAGGGAAGGATAGACTTCTATCCAACCCTAAACACTTGCAGGATGAGGATAAAAGCCCAAGATAAGAAGGAAATTCGTGGAAAGAAGATTTGAAAAAATCTGGATTAAGGGTAACTTGATTACTAAGTTATCTCGAAAATCCAGATTAAAAGGCCAGGATGCATATTCCAGAAGCATGCGCCCAGACGGACGGACCAGGAGAAGCCACGCGCCAAAGCGCGTGGCCTAACTCCACTGAACTGCCGCAGAAACGCGGCAAAAGCCGCAATTCTGCGGCAGTATGGATGACTCTGATTACCAGATTTCGTCTACAACTTCATCCGGGACTCTATCTTCTTCTGCATTATAAATATCCCTGCAGGCGCAGCAGAAAGGGCATCCAGAGACGTATTAGGGTTTTCTTTTAGCTATTTTCTCTAAATTTCTGCACGATTGTATTTTCCATTCATGTACGTTGTGGAGAAGGACAAGATTTGTAACTGGAGATTCATCTGAAATAAAGGTCACTCTTTTGTTCTCATTTAATTTCTGCAATTTTATTTTATTTTGTGATCTCTCTGATTGTTGTTTTAATCTGTGATCTCTTCTGGTTTTCTTTTTCCTTATTTCTTGCACTCTTTCTCATTAAATAAAAAAAATATAAATAATTTGAAAAAAAATAATGAAGAACTAATTCTCTCTAGTGGTTTGCTGTGATTCTTGAAGCAACCCTAGAGCAGTTAAGCCTAGATCTGATTAATGAACATCTATAGAAACCCTAGGTTTAAAAACAACTTTTCTAGAAGATTAAACAAATACCTAGAATTCCTAATATAGGTTGCATATTAAAAAGACTTCTCATGACTTCAAACTTAAGAACTAGGACAGCATAAATTTGAGATTCGTCTTTTATTAGGCTGTACCTAGATGTTAGGATGAACCATAGTTTGGCTTTTAAATAATGTAACTTAGCTAGAGTCTAGTATTGATTTTTCTTGCTTGAATTATTTGTAATGACCTAGGTTGAATCACCACATCTTAAGATGAAGATCAAGCTCCTTAACTTGCAATAGGGTTGTGGTAAAAGATCAGCAAAACCACGTCTTTAATATCATCTTTTTATCTCAAATCTAATTTCTCTTTTCTTACTTGAAGCATACAGAGGAATCGAGTCGAAAAGCTTTCATCGCATCCTTCCCTGAGGATCACGACCCGCTTGAGCCATTGCTACAGCGGATTCGCATTGAGATTAAGAAATCTAAACTTTCTATTCTTTAAAAATTCTCAAGCAAACCCGAACCAGAGCCAAAGATAAAAGAGCCTCTTCCTCTTGTAAAGAACTCAGTAGATCTATCAGCGGAGCTTGCCATGGAGCTAATGACATTCACACTAACTATGAGGGTGTCAGTGCCCCAAAGATCACTTGACTTGTACGATCCTTTACAGATCTTCTTACAGGAGACAGTGTCACAGGAGGTCAGTGTAATGCCCCGATCCTGCGGGTATGGAGACGTCACTGCAACGTATATATGTAGGTCAGAAATACGCTCACGTATATACGCTAAGCATCAGTATAGGCAAGAATCAGAGTACGGAAGCAAGTGGTGCATTATACATTCCAACAAATGAGTACAATTACAAAGTTATCACCAGAGGTGATAAATATTACAATAATATTACATCACCTGATAGGCGCAATGCGAGAATACAAAGAGATGTACATATATGAACAGTACAAAAGGGCGCTCACGAGATAACTGGAGAAGCCGCGAGCCAACAAAGGGGAGCAAGGATGGGACTGGAGCTACAGTTGATCTGTCTGCTCCACAGAAGTAAGCTTGGTCCTCAGCAAGATGGTCCCCTTCGGTCCAAGCTCCAGGACCTGGACATGAGGATTCAGAGGAGTCAGAACTCCCCAGGCGACTGGTGAGGCGAAAGCCAGATGGCGTGCAAGGATAAGCACATGTGTATCGATAAAACCGAATCATAAGCATGCATTGAAAATCGTGTCGTGAGCATAAGCATGCAGAAGCAAGTAGATACATAACAAGTGATATCAAGCAGAGAATACTCATGGTATGATAAGATAAGGGAAAGTAACGAGACGAGAAATAAAGTAAATAGGACAACACCAGATATCTCCTAAACTAACATAAAACCGACAAAACTGAATAAAACCGAATACGAGCAAATCCGATTATACGGGTTTAGGTCACGGCTCCATGAGATCAATACTTCGAAGGAATAATCCAAACAAGGAAACCCTCATTTATATACCTTTATCCCATGTCACCGTAATCCAAGCACGTACAACCGAGTTACAAAATGGCACAACAAAATAGCATATTAACATATGAATATAATAGGGGCCGTCTAAGTTCCAGGCTTCAGTATGTGTCCCATTCCACATACTTCCACTTACAACTTATAGAGCAAGTTATTTGAAAACTGATAAAGTTCGATGAATCATGTTTCGGATGGGCCCCGTACATGCCCGGGACAACGGTTCAGGAGTATCCGGTGCTGAGCCGGAACGTACCGCTAGGTACCGGGACTTATTCACGCCCGAACAGGAATAGAGTATCGCAGATCCCATAGAAATAGGCCTAGGGCGTGTGCATACCCGGCAGGAATAAACAGGAGTAGGGGTGCCAGCACACCCCACGGAATCCCTGGTGGCCGCCAGGTGATCCCTCAGTATGTGCCACGCGCGGCTCGATAAGACCACCATAAACATGATTAATCAGGGCCCATCAGTTTCCCCCAAACCAGGTACAAGTTGTCTACTTATAATAATTTATCCAGTAATAATGTCCACAGAGTATTCATAGTAATCTTATATTCATGGTTATCCCATTACGGGGATCAACAGGAGTAAAGTCAGGAGCCTCCCTATTTCAGGGGTTCAAGTATCAACGTGTCAAGAAGCAGGTGGTAAAACATATGCTAGGTAGTAAGTCATGTCAGGTGGTAACACGTCAGTTGTCAAGTATGATACAGACAGGTGTATGTCAACAGTTAATATAACAAGTATGACATCACAATACCAAACGAGAACACCGATATAAATACATAATGTTATGCAAGTCAACCCGACGATGCGGGAAAGTCCAATGAGAAAGCGAGAACACTCGCCTAGAACTCCGAAAAACACCGTGAAATCCCAAGCTCTGGAATCCAGGAAATCAACGCGTAAACGCGTTCAAATAAAGGTAGAAGAGAAAATGGAGACGCGGGAATCACAGACGCGAGAGTCGCGTCGCGTAGAGGTCACGAACACGGGGTTCGAGGACCGCGTTCTAGCAGGGACACGAGGAGAACGCAGACGCAAGTATGAACTCCGCGTTGCGTTGATATAAGAACGCAAATGTCGCATTAAATAACTACTCAGACGCAAGGGTAAAACCCGCGTCTAGTAATTAAAGAGAGTGACAGGGGGGATGTGAAAGAGACGCAGAAAGAGAGAGACGCAGGAAATCAGGGAAGGAAAGGAAAAATAAGGAAAAAGAAGAAGAAAGGAAGAAAGAAAGAAGGGAAGGAAAGGAAGAAGAAATGAAAGAAAAGAAAGAAGAATGGAAGAGGGGATGATGGCCAGCGATGGCCAGCGGTCACCGGCGGCGGCCGGAGGTGGCCGGAATCCGGTAGCTCAAGCCCAAGCCCAAGCATTCATGGGGGTGCAAGTGTAGTTAAAAATGGATTTTTGGAGTTTTGCAAAAGGGGTTTCGGAGAGCGAAGCAATAGCTCGTCGGAAAGAGTACGACGAGGAGAGGGAGATGGCGTGGTTCGTGGTGGCTAAGGTGGTGTATATGGTGGTGGAGATGGTGAAGAAGGTGGTGGTGGAAATGGGTTATTTGGTAGAAAAGAAGAGGAAGAAGAAGGTGGTGAAGATGGGGTTGTTGTGTTTGTTGTTGTTGGAATGGAGGAGGAGATGGAGGAGAAAGAGATGGTGGTGTTGGTGGTGAAATGGAGGTGGAGGAGGTGGAGCATGGCGGCCAAGGCAAGGCTTATGGCTGTGGTTCGTTGGCCTGCTGGCTGTTAAAGGAAGGAGGGAAAAAGGTAAATGAATGAAAGAGAGAGAAGAAAGTGGGGTGGTTTTATAAGGGGGAGAAAATATTATAATATTGCCATTGAAATTCCCTATAATGAAAAACCTGCGTTTCACTCAAGAAGAGTTGCGTTCACATGACACCAAGCTGCGTCTGGGCAAATTGAACTGGACGCGGAGAAAAATCCGCGTCCAGGAGAATAAACGCGAGTTTTGCGTTTACAAAGGACAAAAGTCATAATGACTTGATTGGAATTGATTAGCAGTGCATTAAATGCAGATAGAAATGGAATCTCGCATTTAAGATCATACCCGAGACTGAGGAGGGAGAGAGAAAATGA
Organism: Agave tequilana; assembly: GCA_038442645.1. Taxonomy (NCBI): domain Eukaryota; kingdom Viridiplantae; phylum Streptophyta; class Magnoliopsida; order Asparagales; family Asparagaceae; genus Agave; species Agave tequilana. The sequence goes on along the minus strand of JAVJIF010019084.1, from coordinate 14,367 downwards.
GAAAAATATATATATATAATATCTGGATAGACTCCGGTATCTGGGAAAACACCGAAAATTCTAGAAAAGCCCGAAAAATAAAGTAGCTTGGAAAGCTTCCCAAAAATTCTCAAAAATAATAAATATTATATTAAGATTTTTAGTGAAATCGGTTTTCAAAAATTCAATCTCATTTTCAAGATAAAAATCCCGGAATCTACTGGGACGTGTCTACACCGGGTAGGCCGGATTTTTGATAAAATCTGAAAAATCTCAGAAAATACCTGAAAGGAGAAAATATAATTCTAAGAAGAAATATGAAAGAGGAATTTAGAAATTTGATTCCAGTTGTAAACTAAAATTCCTGGAATCAACCAGCAATACTGGCCGACACCAAAACTAGTGGAATTTTGATAATTTTAGAAAATTCTCAGAAAAAGTATTTGATAGAAATGTGATTTTAAGAAGTTACAGGAAAGCCGTTTCTAAAATTCAACTCCGTTTGTAAATTAAAAATTAGAGAATCGGTCAGCGGTATCGGTCGACCCGGTTTTGAAGAATTTCGATTTAATTCTGAAAAATTCCAGAAAATCATAGAAAATCTAAAATATTAGAAAATGTTGTTTAAAACTGAAATCGGTCAAATTGGAATAGCGAAAAGATCAAATCGAGCAACTCACTAGGATCGGGTTCCCGGTTCAGATTAGGGCTGACTCCGAGTTCATGAATCCAGATCCAAGGCAAAACGATCATTTAAGTATCTCATAATACAAAATAAATACAGAAAGTAAATTGAAAAAATACGACTAAAAAATCTGAATACGCAATTAAGCACGTATTCCGGGAGCGGGGTGTTACAGTCAGACTATTCATGGTGCGAAGTACAGTTGATTCAGTTCTCATCCTGGAGGATGTGTCTCTTTCTGTTACCTGTGCATTGCTTGAGTTGTCATCCTGTATAACAGATCTGTCACAGAAGCTAATTCCATACCCACCGCCTTGGTTCAGCCTTGATGCATATATGTTGGGTCCACGGCCACCACCATGGCCCGATTGAGAGTTGAGATCTGCATTCGATATGGTCGAGTTTTCCCCAACCCCGGGGGAATGATGGGGACATCTAGCAGGATTTATTTGATTTAGTTGTTAGCTTATCTTATCTTATTGTAGTTTGTTTTAGTTGTTATTATTGTTAGTTGGTATTATCCCACATCGGTTGTGGTGGGAGTTATTTTTTTGTAGGCCTATATAAGGCTGAGATTACCATTGTTTTCTCCAGTTAATGATTGATAATAAAAATTGCTGTTTGAGTATTTTGAGTAGCCTGTGTGCTTCGGGTGAGAAATTCTAGGGAGAGATTCCCAAACCCTATCTTGGGAGAGAATCCTAGATTGAGATTTCCTAGAGTTCGTCCCCCATCATTCTTACTTGATAATCCACGTGAATCTAATAGCCTCTACATGGCCTTGCTCTTGCAAGAGCTATTGATGGCTCATGATGATGGATTCTAACACTCTAACATTCTAACTCTCTAATAAGCTAACATTACTTTACTCCATGCTTGCTCTTGTTTAGTTTTGATGGTTTAAGTGTAGGTTGTACTTGTTTTGTTGAGTTTGAATGTGAAAGTTATCTTATGGATCATGCTTTAAAACGCTCTTGAACCAAGGACCAGTGATGGCCAAGGATACATGTGAGGCAACTATCACTGAGAGGTTAGCATAGTTAGTGGAGCCATTACTAGTTAGTAGCCATGTGTTTCATTCCTTTAACTTTATTTTAAAAATATGTAAAAACCACAAATATTTTCTCTTCTATGTTCCCACTTCTTCGTATTTCACTGTACTCTTCTCTTTTTATTTCTTTGTTTCTTTTCTTTAGATTCTTTAAAATGTTAAAGAAACTTTAACGCACACGTGAACATTTCGGTGAAGCGTCTATCGGTTCTCGTTCTTGTGGATTCGATCCGTTTAGCCTCTATGCTATAATGGAAGTATCGAGGAAGCCTAAGCATGCACTTTTAACTATTGATTTCAAAACATACATTTTTCGTGCACGATTTTCCCCCGATCAAATTTTGGCGTCGTTGTCAGGATGGGAACGGTTTGATTTCATACTTTTGTTAACTTCTCTTCTTTGTTTTTGGTGTGCATGTCAAATTTTTAGCATTGCAGAAGTCCACACATGCTTTTGTATGGCTGGGTAAATTCTTGTACATTATTATATTCTGTTGCTAATTTCTGTCACCTATACACTATAATAAATTAAGAACTAAAATATTGAAAATTGGATGCTTTAAAACAGTTTAGACATTTGCATCTAGGCACGTGTCAATTTTAATTCCAATATACTGTATTTCGTTCTTGTGTTGTTGTGATCTTAACAAAGGTATACATATTGCATTGCACATAGTTAGAACAAACGCGTAGGTGATTTACTCTCTTTGGGTGTTTATTCTTATCTTTATTGCACACTTACATGAATTGAACTTAAGGATAAAACCCAATACAACATAAAGTGGGGAAGTCATTACCCTTCCTTACCCCAAAAATCACCTCCTCACTCATACAACCCAAGCCTTAATAAAAATTGCTAGACGTTAGCCCATAGGGACATCTTGGACTCATTTAAAAAATTGGCCTAAGTGAAAAATTGTTAGAAGTTAACTCTTGGCAAATCGGTGTCAAAGGTTGGGGATTGAGAGGCAAAACCTCAAAGAACAGTAGTTTGTCATAATTAGATCCGTTGCTCTGGAACGGATACCTCCCACGGATCTTGCCCCTACCTGGCCGATTAACTCGTGGTCAGATTCCAACAATGTACCCCCGTGGACAGTCTAACCAGTTAGGAGTCGTCTAGGTCTAAGTCAACCCTAGCATAGGCTTGTTTTCTTTTTTTTCTTTATTTGTTTGTTTGTTTTTTGTAAATTGTGAAATGGATTTTAACAACAACAATTATTCAATCCAAATATGAATCCGTATTTCAACCCGATCTCATTTGACTCGGATAACTCTGACCTGGCTATGTACAATATGAACCAACTATATATGCCGAGTTGGGATTATCTGACTCAATATGACACATATCCCTAATCCTATGACTATAATTTTCAAAATAACTTTCACTCTTCACAGAGTTCATGGGGATTCACCTCCTCCGAGTTAAATTTTCAACCACATTGTCTACAATTTTTACAATATTCATTCCCTAATTCTGCTTCATATCCTCCTTTTTCTGAACCACCAATTAAAGAAAAATCATCATTACAAAGGACTTTGGAATAAACGATAGAGGCCCAAAAATAATTTGAAAACATGATGGCCTCATTATGTCCACAAAATTTCAAAATTCATATAGTTCTTTTCCATAACCACTAAAAAAAAAAATCATTATAGGAAAAAACTATGAAATTCATGCAAAAGACCGAGCGAATAATACAAAATATGATTGAGTTCTCATGTCCATTAGATGTTCATATGACTCAAGAATCATGTCATTTTGGAAATCCAGCTTCAATTTCATCATACCAACCTGAACTTGACCAACATCAAATTCTTGATAGTTTGACAAGTTATCCAATTCGTGAAATGAATTTGAAGATAAATGTGAACCTGAGCTTCAATTTAGCGATTCGAGTCCAATCCTTGAATCAACATCGACTGCTGTAGTGTTACCTAAACTAAATAACGTTCTTGAGCCAGTTTTGATTCCTATAATTCCTGAACTTGAATCGATCATTTCACCCGTTCACATTCCTTCCATGGATGAAAATCAAGATCAAATTTCATTATATCCATTTGAACTTACCCAAAATTTTGAGAACCACCTTGATATTTTGGCAAGTTATCCTTTTTCAGAAATTGAACTTGAGCTTGAAAGTGATCCTGAGCCTCAAATTGGTAACTCCATTTCACTTTTTGATTCAATAGTGACTCCGGTATCTTTACCAGATTTTTTCTCTATTCCGGAATCAATATTGAATCCTCTACCAGTACACCGTGAAATTGAATCACTAATATCTTATGATCACACTTTATTGATGGAGAAAGTGTGTGAATATTAATTCTTTAGTTTGGACCCTATTTTTGAAACCAATTTTGACTCCCACTTTTGAATCTCAACTTGACCTGAGTCAAATTCCTGAGTCGGTATCAGTTTTTGTTCCTGTTCTATTTGAGTCCAAATCAATCATCTCCCAAAATCACACTTCATTGTTGGACAAGGATGTTGAAGAAAATGACTCAGTAATTATTTTTAAAAATTAGAAATTGGATGGGGGTGAGTTTTTCAATAAGATCATACAGTTCTCCAACATTTTACTGGGTCGTATTAGGGAAGTCACTGGTGGGTTCCTGTGAATTTCACAATATATGATTTGAGTAGCAACCCTTGGCCCAATCAGACCACCACCAGCACCGCCACCATAAGGTAATTTTCCTTCTCTTTTCATTTGTTTCATGCATATACACAGTCACAATGCATTGAGAACAATGCATGAGATAAGTGTGGGGGAGGATTTACTAACATAATTAGTTTTAAATTTTCTTTCTTTTTACACTTCTTCTTAGGAAATTTTTAAAAAATTTTCTTTTGTATAAAAACTATTTTCTTTTCTTTTTACAAAACCTTTGGAAACAAGAGAAATAGTTTTGATTTAATTTTTAAGAAAATTAAGATTATCTTTGGAATTAGGAAGAACTAAAATTTTGAATCTTTAAACCAAGTCAAAATAATAAATCTTGTTTAAGTTTTAGAATAAGGAAGTAAAATTGAAAAGATAATTTGATCTTGAATTTTTTACCTTAGATTTATGCATTTCATACTTACACAATTTTTTAGGATTGAAATAAAGACTGAATGTGCCATAAAAAATGCCTAAATAATATAAAAAAATGATGATAAAATCACTTATTGAAGTTGAGTAATTATGCCTCAGGAAGCATGATTATTCAGACCTAAAACGGTGGACAAAAAACAAAATAATTCCCTTTAGTTTTGTGGCTTTATTTACTCGAGTCCTTAAGTCTAAGGGATGTTTTCTCATCCGGTGCCCTAAAACTATCTGGTTTGGGAGTCACCGACTAAAGGCTCACTACCCGGGTAAATAAGAAAGCTTAAAAAAACTAAAGGAAGAAAAAAAGAAAAAGAAAAAAAATATAAATATAAAAAAATAAATGGCATGAAAGTTAGAGTCGATATCCCAAAAATCTTCACTGTTCACAAAGTGCATATTTTTTCTAAGAGTTTTATGAAAGATTAAAGAATCAATTCAATTTAAATTTTTACATTTTATTTATAACAAGATTTTATATTTCGACTTAGTTTAAGGAAGAATAATTTCTGATTAACCTATGACCTTGGATCACATAAATTTTCGCAAAATATTTTAACACTTTTCTCTATTTCAAAATGCGTTATCAAAATACTTATATTTGATTTCTTTCTTTATGGATTTTGTGGGTGTAATTCACTGAAAACCCTTAGAAGACAAAACTCCTCCTTTAGGGAAACCCAGAGGTTTAATGGCTTGTTGCACACGCTCAGTGCAATCGGGTCACCTACGGAAGTGGTGTAATAATCTTTTTAGTTATTTTTTCTATTTGCTCGGGACGAGCAAAAGATAAGTGTGGGGGATGTGATTAGTCTCTAAAATTGCATATTTCATACCACATCTTCACATTTATTTAATATTAAATATGCTAATAATACCTCACTTGTATGTTTCTAGGTCCATGGCAATAAATGAAGAAGAAGTCAAAAATCTCATTTAATTGGCGTGAATAGCCATTGACTTTGGAGGGCGGTTTTGTTAAAATCAGGTGCTCAAATTCGGATTCCAGGAGGTACACCCGACAAGGGGACATGAGGGGAGCGTGCAGCAGGCGGCGCTGCGCGCGGTATTTGAAGAACCGCTGTGTGGAGCCGCGCCCAGATTTGACGCGCGGCTCCGTACAGGCCCCCTGGTGCCCTCTTTTGTCTATAAAAGTCCTGGGATTTCTAGAGCTGATGGAGGAGAGGAATTTTGAATAGTTTTTAGGCTAGTTTTTTGGATTTTTCTTCTCCATGTTGTAGTTTAGGGTATTTTAGGTTAGGTGTTCTTTCTTTTTTCTATTTGTATTTTCTATTTCTTATAGATCTTGTAATAGGAAAGAGAGTGGTACATGATTGAAAAGTAAGAGTGCTTGTAATGGAAGGTGACAATTTATGAAAAGTTCTCTCTTTACCTCTCTTTGTTTTCTTTCTCAAACTCCTTTTACATGCTTAGCTAATTTTCTCTCATGGCAACTAACTGCTAACTGAAAAGTCACCTAGAGGGGGGGTAAATAGGTGACAATGCTAATCACGGGGCAAATAAAAAATTTAAAGCTACAACAATCAAGTTTCACAAGATGAATGCAAGCAAGTAAATATGACAATGATTATGATGAGCAAGAATAAGAGCAAGTATAGTAAAAGAGTGCAAGAAATTAAACCAATCGCAAACACAAGGATATGTTATCGAGGTTCGAGCACCCAGCTCTACTCCCCGCCTTCCCCAGAAGGATTCTAGCTACTTCCACTATCACAAAGAACAATTACAATGGAGTACCCAACTCCTACAATCTCAAGAACAAGTGATTTCCTTGGTAGTCAAAAGACCACAAACTCTCTCTTTCAAAAATCTCTTCCCTTACAAAGGTCCTTAGAGAATAATGAGTAGAATTGAAGCTCTTTTGTGTAAGGAAAAGAATTGAAATCAGAGAAAAACTTTTGAAAACCTTCAGAAATTGAGAGAATTTAGCACAAAAACAAGAACTTTGAAAGCTTTAAACTTTTGAATTTTTAGCAATGATTGTTGTTGTAACCAATCTCTCCCCAAACACCCCTATTTATAGGAGAAGGGCTAGGGTTTAGGGATAAAACATATTTACTGATGTTTAGGAGGTAATTAGATCAAAATATATCCTTAAACGAATTTTTTAACACAAAAGACAAAATAAACAGCTCTTAAAAATCTGCCCGTTACTGTTCAAACGGTCAGATCGGTCGACCGGGCCGGTCGACCGGTAGTACAAAAATTCGACCGTTATAGGCTAGCGGTCGACCGACCCGGTCGACCGATAAAACCTGTGAGCAAAAGCAATAGTCCGGTCGACCGCCTCGGTCGACCGACAGACAGCACATGGATACGTGCATCTGCCAGAACTTCGGTCGACTGGTCCAGTTGACCGGACCAGACTGACACAGACTCGGTCGACTGCCCCGGTCGACCAGATCAGGTCAAAAATTGATTTTAGAAAAGAAAACAAAGAGGATTTTGATTTTAACAAAAATACTTTTGAACAGGAAATAGAATTAAACATAAAGATGTATTTGTAGGCAAAAACTTGTATGCAAAATATTTTTGTATAATTTATGAGAAATTATTTTGAATGAGCATGTGCGCAAAAACGTGTGTGATAGAGCTTCAAACCTATCCAGTATTCTTTAACATACTATAAACTGAAAAACAAATTACATGAAGACTTCTTGTGCTATCTTCAAGTCTTTGAGCCATCCAATGCCTTGCTAGTGCCTTCTCTTCTATGATCCTTCCTTGATGTGCAATTTGCCTTCCTTGCTTTGTGGAACTTAGAAGTTCTTGCAATAGCTAAGCAAATGGTCTCTAAACATGGTACAAAACCTGAAACTCATCTTAACAAACTTGTTAGTACCAAATAGCTCTAATTTAGTTTGTCATCATCAAAACACAAAACAATTGGAGAGTGTAACCTCTTGGGCCAATAATCCCCCTTTTTGATGATGACAAAACAAATAGGCTATTGACAAAAATGTAGGGAGGAGAAAACTCCCCCTCAAATTATGCTATACATAAAACACAAGAATATGCTCTAGATACTAATAATTGAAATGATGCACCAATTATTGAAACTAATTAAAACAAATAAAGCACATAAATTGCTCTTGATACCAAAAATACCAAAACAACTAAAACACAAGAATTCATAAAACCAAAACATATAAATTCATAAAAACAAATTAAAGCATATAAATTCATATGGAACCAAGACCAAATGAACTTATTTTTGTCATGTATTATTCTCCCCTTTTTGTCATACATCAAAAAGGGTTATGAAAAACATGTCTATTCAATAATACAAACATTAAGTTCTCCACAAATAGACGAAAATCTAGCAAAATCAAGAGGTTTAGTGAAAATATCGGCTAGTTGTAAATCCGTGAAACATAATCAATATCTATATCACCTTTCTCAAAATGATCTCTAAGAAAGTGATATCTAATCTCAATGTGCTTGGTCTTACTATGTTGATTTGCATTTTTGGTCATGTGTATAGTACTAGTATTATCACAAAATATTTTTATATGATCAAAGTGCAAATCAAAATCAAGGAGAGTATGTTTCATCCAAAGGACTTGTGCACAACAAGCCCCCGCGGCAACATACTCCGCCTCGGCGGTTGAGAGAGCTACGGAATTTTGTTTCCTAGAGGACCATGAAACAAGACAATTACAAGAAATTGACATGTCCCACTAGTACTCTTTCTATCTACTCTACAACCCGCATAGTCGGCATCCGAATAACTAGTCATTGAAAAATCTATAGTTTTGGATACCAAAGACCCATTCCAATAGTGCCCTTAATATAACGAATAATGCGTTTTACCGCAATAAGATGAGACTCTTTAGGACACGATTGAAATCTAGCACAAAGACACACACTAAACATGATATCCGGCCTACTTGCCGTCAAATATAAAAGACTTCCTATCATGCTTCTATTTAATTTAATATCAACATTTTTACCTTGTTCGTCCTTATCAAGCTTGGTTTGTAGTTGCCATTGGAGTGTTGCAAGCCTTTGATCCTTCAAGCCCAAACTTCTTTACTAGCTCCTTTGCGTACTTGGCTTGGTTAATGAAGGTTCCGTCTTGCAATTGCTTGATTTGGAGTCCAAGGAAGAAATTGAGCTCACCCATTGAAGACATTTCAAATTCAAGTTGCATGACTTTCTCAAAATCCTTGCATAAAAGCTCATTAGTAGATCCAAAAATTATATCATCAACATAAATTTGCACAATTAAAATATCATTATCAACATGCTTAGTAAAAAGAGTTGTGTCCACTTTGCCTTTAACAAAATCATTTGAAATGAGAAAACTAGAAAGCCTTTCATACCAAGCTCTTGGAGCTTGTTTCAATCCATACAAAGCTTTATCAAGTTTAAAAACAAAATCGGGATGAACATGATCAACAAAACCGGGAGGTTGAGAAACATAAACTTCTTCATTAATAAAACCATTTAAAAATGCACTTTTTACATCCATTTGAAAAAGTTTAAAATTTTTAAAACATGCAAAAGCTAGTGTCATCCGTATGGCTTCAAGCCGTGCTACGGGTGCAAAGGTCTCCTCAAAGTCAATTCCTTCAACTTAAGTGTAACCTTGGGCCACTAACCTAGCTTTATTCCTAATGACATTTCCGGACTCATCCATCTTGTTTCTAAAGATCCACTTAGTACCAATTATTGGTCTATCGTGGGGCTTAGGAACAAGGTGCCAAACTTGGTTACGCTCAAATTGATTGAGTTCCTCTTGCATGGCAAGCAACCAATATGGGTCCGTCTCGGCTTCGAGAATGCCTTTGGGTTCAAAATGAGAAATGAAAGCAAAGTTACCACATATGTCATGGAGTTTGGAGCGCGTTGTGACTCCTTTAGATGCATCACCCAAGATGAGCTCCTTAGGATGATTTGTAGCGTATCCCCAAGCTTTAGGAAGCGGTTGAGTACTTTCCTCCTTATCCTCTTGAACTTCACCAATAGGATCTAGCTTTTCTTCTTGAGCGGGTGAGTCCTTCAAGGATAGTCTCTCCATGTCTTCACCTAATGGTTCAAACTCTACAACATTCTAACAAACACATTAGATTCTTCAAACTTAACATGCATGGATTCTTCAATGGTTTGAGAGATCTAATGAAAACTCTATATGCTTTGCTAGTAGAGGAATATCCAACAAAGATAGCCTCATAAGCCTTAGCATCAAATTTACCCAAATTATCCTTAGTATTCAAAACAAAACACTTGCATCCAAAACTTTAAAATATGCAACATTTGGTTTTCTAGAATGATACATTTCAAATGATGTTTTGAAGAATTTTTGCACAAATAAATACGATTTGATATATAGCATGCGGTGTTTACGGCCTCGGCCCATAAATATTGAGGGAGGTCATATTCACTTATCATTATCCTAGCCATCTCTTGAAGTGTTCTATTTTTCCTTTCTACAACTCCATTTTGTTGTGGAGTTCTAGGACAAGACATTTCATGCTTAATTCCTTTTCATCACAATAAGTCATGAAGAGTTGGTTAACAAACTCACCACCTCTATCACTCCTTATTCCAAAATCGGAAAGCCCTTTTCTTTTTCAACTCTTTTTCAAAAATTTTAAAATGAGAAAAGTTTGATCTTTATTTTGTAAAAGGAAAACCCAAGTAAAACGGGAGAAATCATCAACTAAAACAAATGCAAATCTACTTCCATTTAAACTCTTAGTTTTAGTTGGTCCAAAAAGATCCATATGAATTAATTCTAAAGGCCTAGTTGACATGATATCCTTGATTGGTTTAAAGGAAGACTTGGTTTGTTTCCCAAGTTGGCACGCACTACAAATGCGGTCTTTCTCAAATCCAAGTAAGGTATATTTTCACCAATTCCTTTGAATTAATCCTAGAGATATGGTCAAAAGATGCATGTCCTAATCTTCTATGCCAAAGCCAAGAATTTTCATCAAAAGCATTTAAGCATTTAGTAGAACAATCTAAATTAAGCATGTCAATAATATAAACATTATTATCACGAAAACCGGTGAGAATACAAATATCGGATTTAACATCAAAAATCTTACAAGAAGTATCATCAAAAACAACTTTAAGTCCACGATCACAAAGTTGACTAATGCTAAGCAAATTATGTTTTAAACCATCTACTAAAACAACATTCTCAATAATAGGAGATGCACCAATTTGAATGTTACCTATACCGATGATAGTTCCTTTGGAATCATCCCCGAAGGTGACGGTGCCACCTTCCATGTACCTTGATAGGGTTGTGAAGTTATTGATGTCCCATGTCATGTGTCTTGAACAACCACTATCAAGGTACCACCGCTCCCTACGTCTTGGAGCTTTGGTGTGTACCTACATCAAACAATTTAAGACTTGATTTTGGTACCCATATTTTCTTGGGTCCTCTAGGGTTAGTGTCATGAACCCAAACAAGATTATTTGTTCTATTTAGTTGATCATAGCAAAACTTAGCTAAATGTCCATTTTTACCACAATATGTGCATCTATATACTCTACCATATTTAAAAGCATAATGAGTGTGTGATTTGTGAGCATGGGCATTGTGAGCATGAACATGTGACGTGTTAGGTGTAGTGTGAGCATGAGGAATCTTAGCATGAGATGTGTGCTTTTTAGAAAATTTTTCTTCAAGTTTCTTAGTATTAAAGGTACAATCTTTAAAACTTTTTCAAAATCATTCATTTTGGATTTAAAGAAGAAATTTCTTTTTCATCAATAATAGGAGATTTTGCCTTACAAGTACTCTTGTAGGCACAAAATTCTTTTTGCATGGAAATGAAATTAGAAGAAATATCATCTTTTTCTTTAGAAACAATGGCAAGCTGATTCTTAAGAAAAGCAACTTCTTTTTGTAATTTTATGCATTCAATTTTCTTGTTATCATAAGTTTCAGAAAGTTCTACAAAAAGCATGCACTAGAACTTCCTTACTTACATCATCATCTTCATCATCAAGGGATTGAGGGGTTACTTGGGTGTGTTTGCCATGAAACACATGTTAGCTTGATCCACCTCCTCTTCGGACTCGCTTTCCGAATCCCATGTTGCTTTGTAGGCTTTCTTCTCCTCCGGTTTCTTTGGCTTGAAGGAGGAAGTCATCTTCTTCTTGAACTCCGGACAATCCGCCATGATATGTCCGGGTTTGCGGCAATTATAGCAAATGATCTTCCGCTCCTCTTTGCCCTCGAATCTTCTCCGGAAGTTGAACTTGTTCTTTCGGTACAACCTCTTGACATTCCGCACAAGTAAAGTTAGCTCCTCATCTTCTTCTTCGTCTTCATCATCGTCATCATTGGTGGATGAAGTCTTGAAGGCTATGGATTTCTTCTTTGAAGTAGTGGCTTCTTCTCTTGCCTTCTTCTCCATCTCATGGGTCTTTAGGTTCCAATGAGACTAATGATGTCCATCTCGTCCTTGTCGTTCAACTCCTTTAAGGTGGTGGCCTTGATCTCCCATGATGAAGGAAGAGCCCGAATTACTTTCCGCACCTTTTGATCGTTGGAGATGTCATCACCTAAGGAAGAAAGACCATTAGTGATTTTAGTAAACCTTGTAGCCATACTATCAATAGACTCATCATCAAGCATTTTAAATGACTCATATTGGGACCTCAAGAGATCTATCTTAGCTCTCTTGACTTGTGAAGTCCCCTCGTGTGTGACCAATAAGTGTTGCCAAATCTCATAGGCGGATTGGCAATGAATTACCCTTGTAAGGTCATCCTCATTCAAGGCGGTTAGTAGGAGTTTTGGGCCTTGGAGTTAGCCTCATATAGTTTAAAGTCAAGGTCGGTCCAAGTGCTCTCATCACCATCGGGTGCTACAGAGGTTTGGTCAAGGACTTGGCTACTAAGCTACCCAAAGATTGCAAAAATATAGTCATCCTAACCTTCCAAATTGGGAAATTGAGGCCATCAAATTTAGGTGGGGATTTAATGTTGTCGGCCATGTTTACTAGTGATGAATGAATGAAATGAAAATGTTGATTAGCAATATTTTAAGGATCTCTCTATGGATGTTAAGCCAAACCTAGAGTCCAAGCTCTGATACCAATTGAAAAGTCACCTAGAGGGGGGTGAATAGGTGACAATGCTATTCACGGGGCAATATAAAAATTTAAAGCTACAACAATCAAGTTTCACAAGATGAATGCAAGCAAGTAAATATGACAATGATTATGATGAGCAAGAATAAGAGCAAGTATAGTAAAAGAGTGCAAGAAAGTAAACCAATCGCAAACACAAGGATATGTTATCGAGGTTCGAGCACCCAGCTCTACTCCCCGCCTTCCCCAGAAGGATTCTAGCTACTTCCACTATCACAAAGAACAATTACAATGGAGTACCCCACTCCTACAATCTCAAGAACAAGTGATTTCCTTGGTAGTCAAAAGACCACAAACTCTCTCTTTCAAAAATCTCTTCCCTTACAAAGGTCCTTAGAGAATAAGAGTAGAATTGAAGCTCTTTGTGTAAGGAAAAGAAATTGAAATCAGAGAAAAACTTTTGAAAACCCTTCAGAAAATGAGAGAATTTAGCACAAAAACCAAGAACTTTGAAAGCCTTAAACTTTTGAATTTTTAGCAATGATTGTTGTTGTAACCAATCTCTCCCCAAACACCCCTATTTATAGGAGAAGGGCTAGGGTTTAGGGATAAAACATATTTACTGATGTTTAGGAGGTAATTAGATCAAAATATATCCTTAAACGAATTTTTAAACACAAAAGACAAAAATAACCAGCTCTTAAAAATCTGCCCGTTACTGTTCAAACGGTCAGATCGGTCGACCGGGCCGGTCGACCGGTAGTACAAAAATTCGACCGTTATAGGCTAGCGGTCGACCGACCCGGTCGACCGATAAAACCTGTGAGCAAAAGCAATAGTCCGGTCGACCGCCTCGGTCGACCGACAGACATGCACATGGATACGTGCATCTGCCAGAACTTCGGTCGACTGGTCCGGTTGACCGGACCAGACTGACACGACTCGGTCGACTGCCCCGGTCGACCGGATCAGGTCAAAATTGATTTTAGAAAAGAAAACAAGAGGATTTTGATTTTAACAAAAATACTTTTGAATAGGAAATAGAATTAAACATAAAGATGTATTTGTAGGCAAAAACTTGTATGCAAAATATTTTTGTATAATTTATGAGAAATTATTTTGGAATGAGCATGTGCGCAAAAATGTGTGTGATAGAGCTTCAAACCTATCCACTATTCTTAAACATACTATAAACTGAAAAACAAATTACATGAAGACTTCTTGTGCTATCTTCAAGTCTTTGAGCCATCCAATGCCTTGCTAATGCCTTCTCTTCTATGATCCTTCCTTGATGTGCAATTTCCCTTCCTGCTTTGTGGAACTTAGAAGTTCTTGCAATAGCTAAGCAAATGGTCTCTAAACATGGTACAAAACCTGAAACTCATCTTAACAAACTTGTTAGTACCAAATAGCTCTAATTTGGTTGTCATCATCAAAACACAAAACAATTGGAGAGTGTAACCTCTTGGGCCAACA